>MNCI01027277.1:278827-314182 GCA_015680685.1 Gnetum montanum
CCTTAGTTGTTGTTCTAGCAACCCTCTCTCCTATTTTATGGTTAACACATATCCATACATAGCACATTAGTACACATATGCACATCATTACCTGGTTAATATCATAACATAAAAGAAAAATATAAAAATATAAACATACATTAATACAATATATTCATCTAATGAGTTACACATACTATCTTGTAACCTTTGTGTGCAAGCTTTAAAGCTTAATATAGATCCTCTTGTTGCTTAGCCTATTGACCTTAGGGGTAGCCTTCTTTGTAGGATGTGGCCTCTTGATCTTTACCTTAGATGGTTCCACCATCTCTACAATATAGCAATTTTTCATAGTCACATTCTTGATGCCAACTAGAGGACCCTCGCTTGCACTATCACGTGAGTAATCTAGCTACCCCATGGGACCTTTAGTCATTATGGATAATAACTCATTGATCCCCTCTAGGGGGTCTTGCATGCATGTAGTTGTGAACATGTGCTTAATCCATGACTTTGATAGTTGTAGATGGTCCTATACAACCCATCATTTGCAATCTTGCACAACCAAGAGCTTTGCGAACCTTCACAAGTATCTTACAAAGAACATGAATTGGATGTGGGACCTTGCCTAGAGGTTGAAACATAGCCCAGAGATCTCTACATGTAGGCTAGTGGCTATATATGAAGCCTAGTTGAATATTTTTCCCTCCAGTAGTACCTCCTTCATCACTTGTGCCTATTCCCCCCAAGTATCTTTACTTGGGAGAGAAACCTTGAAAAGGCATGAGCATGGAATAGAGGATAGAGTTCTCTCATTTTAGGCACAAGAATATCTTTAATTGGTGTGCCCTTGTGAGATTGGATTTCCTCCAAATAGTCCTCGATATTTCCTTTGTGATCCACCTCCCTACTAGCCTTATCAATAATTGTTGGGCCATTAGTGGGGAGTCCAAAGAGGCTGGCAAAGAGTGCCTCACTAAGGTCAAGTACTATCATCACACCATGCACTTGGGTGATGAACTATCTAATGTCATTGGTGAAGGAGTCGATGATGGTAACCATTTTTTCTACCAGGATACTTGGGATAAGGGTCAAAAATAGGTCCATCAACCTTGCATATGTGAGTTGAGCTATCAGTGCATTTGGAGCTTTATGGCATAGCTAGTGTTGTGCACCCTTCACATCCCCATAATTCATGATAAGGATGGTCTCTATGTTACTTATGTTGATCACTGTCATCTCGTCTAAGGAAACTGTCACTATAACAAAGTAAAAATAATGTTAGCATCACACAAAGGCAAACTAATAGGCATTCATGAATAACGACATAAGCCAAAATAATAGACACACATGTGGCATAAATGGGATGTGAGATAGAGGTGGTACTACAAGAATTTTCTTGATGTTAAGCTCATTAGTGGCCCACTCATTATCCAACCAGCCATGGATCTTGCACTACTCATATTCGTTAGGTATTGAGTAGGGTAAACCTCTAGGTCGAATCTCACCTACTCAAACATTCAGGCTAGATGAGAACACCTCTAGGGTAGTACGGGTCAAGGCTAGAACATTCACCTCATCATGTAGGCCCTCCTCGCCAAGTTTGAACCTAACGTTAGTCATGAGGAATTAGCAATGTGACATGAAAAAATAGCAAAAACACATTGAGAGAATCATGAAAGCACTTACCCTCTAGAGTAGTAGATAGTTCTAGATGGGTTCTGAAATAGGGTATGCACTTGTAGCATAATAAAATGGATGTTTCTCTTGTTGTAGCAACTAAACCCTATCATCTACCATATCCTAGATAGATACCATGCACTCCTAAGACCCCTACTCAAACCACCTACTCCATCACTATTAGCAGTATGATCATCTGAGATGAATGTTAAGGTGTCCCAGTTAGCCCCATGTAGCAATGTCTCTATGATGGTGCTAGTAGCCTTCATCACCAAGTGTGATCACATGATCACACTAAACTACTACACCAGGTACTCCAAGAACTCATGACCCCCTGGTTAGAACCACACCACTTACTAACCCACCTGCATATTTCGTATAGGTGTGTTGGAAAAAATTTCCCTCATACAGCATAGGATGCCCATGAGATCCATGATGATTAAGATAGGATTTAGTAGCACCTTGCATCTGCTAGGTAACAAACAAAGCATTAGTATACATATGTAGATGCATAGTTTGGCATTATATTATTAAAGAAAGTAGAATTAACATAATACAACATGCATTAACAAAAATTTATTAATTTTGGCAATGCCCCTATGGGGCCTCGTGGGTATAGGACATTAACTAATCTATTTGGCATGCCTAGTACTCACTAGGATACAACACATTTGAATAGGCTTAGCATTACATTTCACAAGTTTAGCATCATCCATATTTTATGAAATTTTGGTGAAATTTTTCTAACTTCAAAATACATTACCTAACGCACTTCCTAGCTGCTACTAGACCCCCATTGCAACTACACTGCCAGCAACCCTAAGCCCAATGTTGTGCAAAAGGAAATAGAAAAGAAAAATTTCAACCTTTCACCCAAAACCCTTCATGCCATCAAGCCCTTCACACCCATGTTGCACTGAAATGGTGCACAATGGTGGTGGCCACTGTCATGGTAGGGTGTCATGGCAAGGTACAAGAACCTATGCTTCCAAACCCTCGATCTAAAGAAAATAAATAAATAAATGAACAAAGGTAAGAGGGTAGTCAATGTACCTTGTTTATGTTGATGGCCTCCTCTCCTTCATGCTCTCTCTCCTCCTTCGCAACATTTTCCAATCCTAGGTGTAGGTGTCCACTTTAGTGCATCGTTATTCCAATTACTTTCTCCTCTAACAACATGCAATAGCAATGACAAGACTATGCTTTTGGTGTCATGAACAAAAGAAACTAAATGATAATTTACTTGTGGTAAAAATGCACCTATATACCCTCTTGGGATCGTTTAATGTTCTACAAACTTATGACTCTACTCCATACTAGATGCCTAATGGATAGCGTAGTTGGATGAGAGTGTAGTCACCCATACTTAGCCAAAAATTTCAATTTTTTATTACCTTGTGAATGCTTGGGCTAATTCCACTACCTGAACATGGAAAGCCCTCCTCTAAATGATACAATTGATGCATCCATGATATGCTAAGACCTAAAACTAACATGCAAATGGCTTACTGAGCCCTCAAACTAGAACAAGAATTTTCACCTTCCTTAATAGCTTGCATGCATACTTAGAAAAATTTTATTGCATTTCAATTTTTTTTGTTTGCACATATTCACTTTGTTAAAACAAATGCTACTTGATATTTTATTGTTTGTTTTTGTAGGATTATGACATGTCTATGTAGGAGTATATTTTCTCACCTCTAGTCCTCATAGAACCTCATGGTGGTATTAAGTGATGCGTTGACCCACATTACCTAGACCTTGAGCCTACAACCTATGCTGAATACATAGCATCCATAGAGCACCACTAGATTGGCCCGACCATCTAGTGAAGGCTCTTGATTTAGAGGCAAGGAATGTCATAGATGATTCCCTTATTGAGATCCATATGGCTACACCTAATAGTGAGGTGAAAATACTAAAATTGAGATTCTTTCTCAAGCCCCAACATGACAAAGAGATCGCTAAGATGCTTAACAATAACATCAAGGCATTTTCATCATTATATGACGACATGTCGGGCCTAGACCCTCAGCTAGTCTAGCATAATATCATTCTCAATCCCTACATTAAACTAGCTAAATAGAAAGTGAAAAAGGTTATACCTAATGTGGCATTGGTCATCCATGATGAAATCACCAAGCTCTACAAAGCTAGTTTCATCTAAGTTATTAACTATGTAGACTAGGTGCCCAACATCATAGTTGTGCCTAAGAAAAATGGAAGTATATGCATTTGCATATACTTTTGGGACCTAAAAAAATGACCATTAAATATAACTTCTTGTTGCCCAGTATCGATCAACTGATCGATACCATGGTTGGGCATGTCTTGTTATCCTTCGTAGATGGGCTCTTGGGCTACAACTAGATTAGGATCAAGCTTGAGCATCAACTCATCATAACCTTTATGATCCCCTGGGATACACTTTGCTATACCATGATGCCTTTTGGACTCAAGAATATAATAGTATAGCAACACATAATGACATATATCTTTAGTGATTACATGCTATAAGGTTTCTCAACAACTACGTTCATGACATTGCTATTAAGTCCAAAGTGGATCACAATTATGCAAATGATCTTGACTTAGTGTTTAAACATTGCTTGAAACACAATCTTAGGTTAAATCCTAAGAAGTGTATTTTTGACATTAGGATGGATTAGATGCTTGGTTTTTTTGTATCTAAAGTAAGAATACATGTAGATCCCAAAAAGAATAAGGCCATAACCAACTTAGCATCCCCAGCCACATGACAGTTCACATGGAATTTTATTATCTAGTTAACCAACAAGTTATAGCCAATGCAACATCTACTTAAGAAAGGAGTCCACTTCAAGTGGATGACTCAATGCCAACAAGCATTTGACAACCTTAAGCAAGATTTGACACAACTTCGGATGACTCAATGCCAACAAGCATTTGACAACCTTAAGCAAGATTTGGCACAACTTCCTATGGTTCACCCTCTATAAGGAGATAAACCTTTTTATATCTACATTGCTACTTTTGACATGTCCATCACTTCTTTACTTTGTCAAAAGCAAGATGATGCATTAGTAGCCCATGAAGCAAAATAAAATGATGTGAAGAATAATTTCCTCACCTTAGTCTTCTCACTGAAGAAGTGGATACATTACCTTTTTTTCAATCAAGTCAACATCATTTGCAAAAAAAATATACTCCAAGCAATAACAACAAATAACTATCAAAGTAGTTACATTGTGTCATGGAAAGAAAATATAGCAAATTTTAACCTACACTACATTGTGCAAGCCTTACAAAAAGGTTAGGATATAGCTACATAACTCATGACATCACCCATAAATGATCAAGCAACCATAGACCAGGAATTCCCAAACCAGCACATTAGAAGCATTAGCCAAGTGCCTAATAATTATGAGGCACTCTTACATTTTGAAAAATTTTCAACCTCCCAAGGAGGTAGCACTACTACCATTAT
The DNA here is from genome assembly GCA_015680685.1 of Gnetum montanum. Lineage (NCBI taxonomy): Eukaryota > Viridiplantae > Streptophyta > Gnetopsida > Gnetales > Gnetaceae > Gnetum > Gnetum montanum. Next base: position 283,953 of record MNCI01027277.1, read on the forward strand.
TATGTTTCTCTCTAGGGAGATCAAACCCTTCACATATTTTTTTGCATTCTGTTACACTAACAACATGGTGGAGTATGAAGGTCTCCTTCGAGGTATCCTTGCAACATGCAACCTAGGGATCCAACACATAGTGATTTGTGGTGACTCACAAGTAGTGATCAACTATACGATAGAGGTTTATGCCTATAAGACCCAACATTTCCAACCTTACTATGACTTGTCAAAGCACTTACTTCAACACTTTGCAATAGTCGATGTCCAACATATCCCTTGGAACAAAAATGCCATAGCTGATGCACTAGCAACATTAGTGCTAAGCATCGCACTTGACAGGTTCCACACATTGTCCACCTTGGTGGTGGATTGCATTATTCCTATCACAAAAATCATAAGCATTGCATCTATAGCCATAGTAAGCACAACCCACTTAGGAGAGTGGTATGATAACATCAAGGCATACCTTCTATAGGGTGAGCCTCCACAACAATTAACTACCACCCAAAAGGACACAGTGTGAAAAAATTTGCAGTAGTTTGTCATTGTGGGTAATTACATGTTATGTAATTGATCCTACAATGGCATATTGCTAACTTACATAAGTAATAGCAAAGCAAAAGAAGTTATTGAACAAGTCCAAAAGGGACTATGAGGAGGCCACATTGCACCTAGGGCAATGGCAATGAAAATCAAATGACTAGGCTATTATTAGTCTTACATGGAGCGTGATTATGTCTCAAAGGTAAAAACATGTGACATTTGTCAATGGCATTACAAGCTAATGCATGTGCCACCAACTGAATTGCACATAACTCAAATCACATGGCCATTCCAATGTTGGGGCTTGGACATCATGAGACCCATAACACCTAATTCCTCCATAGGGCATAGCTTCATAATAACTACAATTGAGTATTTCACCAAGTGGGTTGAGGCTATTTCCCTTAGGAATATGACATTGCAACAAGTCTATAAATTCATGTTAGATAACATAGTGATCCATTTTGGCTTACCCATGACCATAGTAATAGATAATGAGCCAAAATTTAGCAATGCCAAAACTAAAGCCTTTTCTAAGAACCTTATCATCAAACATTTCTTTTCATCATCATACTATCCTTAGGAAAATGACCAAGTGGAGGTCACTAACAAAGTCATCATCAACCTTCTAAAGAAAATGCTAAGCAAAAAAAAATGACAATGGCATAAGAAATTAGTCTACATACTTTAGGCCTGCCACACAACATGCTAAATGACAATAAGCAAGATGCCTTATAGCCTTGTTTATAAATCTGAAGCAATTTTGCCACTTGAATTACAAGTTCCATTGCTCTAGGTGGTTGTCTCAAACTTCATTGATGAAGCTCAGAATAATGAGTTGAGAACCATAGACCTCAACTCAATAGAGGAGAAGTGCATGCAAATGCTTGATCACATTGAATGGTACCAACAAAAATAATGATAAAAGCATTGTCACAACCACCATCAATGCCTAATTAAGAAAGAGGACCTTGTCCTCAAGGCCATTTATGAACTAGTAGATAAATTCTCAGCCAACTAGGAAGGGCCTTTTTCGGTCACTAAGGCCTACAAAAATGGAGCATTTGAGCTTGTTGATCAAGACAGAAATGAGTTTGCCAATCTAGTGAACCATTCATACTTGAAGTCATACTATGCCTAGCATGCAATGTCACACGTTAATTCAACAAGGTAACCACTCATCTACTATGATGTTAAACTAACATAGTTAACATGCTACAAAGTTAAATTGGTGCACACACACTACTCGTCTACCATGATGCTAAATTAGCATAGCTTATCCTTGGGTCATGACATTAAACTAGCACAATAGCTCATCCACTACGATGCTAAACTAGCATAACATTCATCCACTATGACATTAAATTGGCACCTACACCACTCATCTACTATGACATTAAATTGCCATAGTTAGTCTGCTAAAATGTTAAACTAGTACATGCACACTACTCGTCTTCCATGATACTAAACTAGCAAAACTTGTCCTTGGGTCATGACATTAAATTAGCACAATAGCTCATCTACTATGACACTAAACTAGCATAGCATTTTTCCACTATGAAATTAAACTAGCATCCATGCCACTCATCTACTATGACTTTAAATTAGCATAGCTCATCTGCTACAATGTTAACTTAGCACACACATAGTACTCATCCACCACAATGCTAAATTGGCACAACTCATCCTTGGATCATGTTGTTAAACTAGCATAATAGATCATTCACTATGATGTTAAACTAGCACATAGACCTCACATCTACTATGACATTAAACTAGCACAACATTCATATGGTACAATGCTAAATTGGCACACAAAAAAACGCTAGGACTATAAACCAACACACCATTGTTTAATAAGACCTTAAACTAGTAGGAGTATAGTCTACAAGGACCTTAAACTAGATTTGTGATAAGCCACAAATATAACTCTAACTCTCCCACTTGGACTCTTTTCTACATCATATAGGCAAGGATACTACATTCCCAAAATGGAGCACCTATAGCCAATGTAACCTTTGGAGCAACTGTACCATCATCACCCCCTCCTTCCCCCTCACATTTTACTAGGCTTTTGAGCACTTACAACTAGTTTTCCCTTTGGAGAAATTGTAGCATCATCACCCCCTAGCATTTTACTGGCTTTTTAAGCACATGCAACTAGGTTAGCCTTTGAAGTACTTGTATTGTCTTCACCCACAACACTTTATTTACATTATGTGTTGTGTGTTTTTCATTGTCTTCTCAGAGTTGTGTTTGTAGGATGAAGCCTTGGGTGTTCATGCAAAGACTCATCTCATCACAGTAGCAAGTCACCACATTTTCCTAATGTGCATGATTAGACTAGCTAAGCTTCTTAAGAGTGCACAACCCTACTACCCTATTATAGCCTACCTACACCCATCCCTATGTCCCAATACTCTTGCATGTCCCTAGATAGCTAAGATTGCAAAGCCATCTAATGCATATATGCTATGACTACATGAAGTCCTCTTTAAGTGAAACCATAGAACCCAAGGTAGATGTAACACAAATCATCCTGTGGAGAGCCTCTGTTGGCTAGTCAAAGATTAGGTAGATGTAACACACGTCATCTCAAGGAGGAAACACCTATCCTACAAAGATGGTGTAGTTTTGCAAACATCAAAGTAAAGTCCATCTAGTGGCACAAAGCCCACTTGATGAAAAGCACCCTCTAGTTAGCATTTAACAATGTGTAGAACCCAAAGGAGGTTTACCCTATAGCAAAAAAGATAAAGCAACAAAGAAAAATAAAAGCAACCCAATAGGAAAGAAATTTTGAAAACAGAATAGCCTTGAACCTACACCTTGACTCTCTCATGAGCACTTTGACAAGAGGTCAATTTCTTTAAGGGAAAGCCACTATAGTGCCATAGTCAACATTATCCATGAAGTCCTTGCATCAAAATATTCCTACTTGCACCCTACCATCCCTTTCTATTCCTAGCACATGACCTATGCCTTCTATCACTTTTTACTTACCATTTATCATACCACTATTCATAGCACTATTGAGCATTGTGCAATGACATATAATCTCACACTAAAGAGTGATGTTTGTGCCAAGTTTGTTGTGGTGTTTTTTTAGTCTTTCTTGACATCTCAAGGACATTCCTCTAGATATCAACAAACAGGGGCTAATGAAACACCATCAAATTTGAACTATAGCATCTCAATTGCAAATTTGTCTAAGTGTCAGCACAAGGCCACTTTGTCCAAATTTTTATAAGTGCTAGGACTATGCTCTTCACTACCCTAGAGTGTAGTCAACCAAATAGAGAGTGTAGTCAACACCAAGGCCAATTTTGCAAATTTTTCTAAGTGTCAAGCTTGCTATAAAATTTTCTAAGTGCTAAGACTACATTCTCCATTGACCTAGAGCATAGTCAAGCATAGTTAGCATGAAAGTTCAATTTTTACAAACATTTTCTAAGTGGTGAGACTATGCTCTCCACTAGCCTAGAGTATAGTTAAGCATAGTCCACTAAAAGCCAATCATTGGAAGTTTTGACATGTTCTAAGACTATGCTTACCCCTAGTCACCATGGATGTATATACACTTATAACCTACCACCATGGATGTATATGAAGAATACTTACATAATGTTGAGTTTGTTGATTCTTAGTCCATGTCAATATAGATATAAAATAGATGTATTCCTTTAATTATTCATTATTGAATTGAGATTTCTATTTAGTATGAATCTGAGAAGTTATGATAGTGGTAGAGGACAATAGTTTCAAATTCATGTCATATTATTGTGAACAATAAATGATTTTCATGTGTAGTAAAATGTATCATGTTGGAGTATAAAAGGAAAGTACCTTATCTTCATTGTGGTTAAAATATTTATTCATTATTGTTGAAACGTTGCAAAAATTATGTTATATAAGGCATTGACATTTCTTGGCTATAGAGTATCATTACTATTCTTAGAATAATTCTTTCAATAGCAAGAATCAATTAAGGTTGCCTCCACTTCCTTTGACTAGTGATCATATTCTTTGGCATACAAAGTAGTTTGATGCTTGGATAATTCCAAGAAAATGGATTTTAAAAATAATAAAAAATAGAAAAAATATAGATTGGCATAAAATATCAATTATTTTTATACTTCCATATTGAAAGGTACAATTTCACTATAAATATATAATCTTACTTATATAATCTTATATTTTAAGAACATACATTTCTAAAAGCTTTTAATTGAATGTACATATCTTGCAAGAAATTATCATCTAACATAGTTTTAATGTTATGTACATTGAGAAAATATAATTAGTGCCTTTTTAAATTTGAAAGGTTCTACTAAGGACAATAAGAATCCGTGGCAAGATATAAATTTGTAGTTCTAGCTTCATTAGCTAACTTTACCAAAGCTTAGAAATAAAAATTTTGCTCAACTTTGAAAAGTGTTATAATAATTAATAGATACTCCTTGAATATTTTGAGATGTATTCAAGTCAATGATGTAAAACTTTAGAGTTTTAAAATTCATAACTATCATGTGCATATGCAACAATTGCTACCAATTGCATTAAGCCATTGTATAGAATTGACTACTAGAAAAACCATTTATGATTTGTGCTTTTTCTTCAAACATCTAACAAGATAGACAGTTGATATTTAAAAGATGTAACAACTGAATAAAGTGATAGCGGTCTTATTGTATGACCATGAGAAATTCTTTTTCACTTCCCTTTTTGAAATCATGATATAAATTTTACTATGTCTACTAATATATCTAGTTGAAAGATACATATTGATGCCTAAAAAGTATATTAGAAATTTAAGAAAACCAAAGAATTTAATTGCATAGGGTTACCTAGCAAATAAGACACTATATTTTTGCTCAAGGTATATAAAGAACATTCCCACATTTGAGAATATAGTTCCTAGAAATCACAATGGGAACGATGATGGTAGCCCTAAAGAAAGACTTCCTAGAAGATCTTTATCTAGTGTTATTATGTATATATTTTTATGAATAGTGTATGAATAGGCACACCACTTCATTCTTTATAGCAAGTCTAAAGAAAACATAACTCAATATATTCAATAAGCTTAGTATATTCGATAACTAAATAATTTTCTATATAAATTTAATTAATTTACACTTATATAAAAATACATTACTAATATATGTAATTATAACTAATGATTCACTAAATTATAGGTAATAAAAACTATTTCTTCAATCCTCAAAAGGTATTAATGAAAACATGTTAGAAAAAACTAATACAAGGGAGTTTACATCATGGCTTAGGAGAAAGATAATAATAATATATTGTGTCATGTATGAAATATCATGTTATCTTATCTAAAAATATGGAAATGGAAATGCTTAATTACATTCTTGTAAGACCATAAATGGTGTATAGATCAACTTTTTTTATTACAAGGCTTTTGTAAATCATGATGGGTCTTAAACACGTCATTAAAAAAATGATCAAAAATTGATTCCTCCAACTCAAAAAAATATTTTAAAGTTAATGTCTAAATAAAATATTTAAGTCTAAGAGCATTAAAGAAAGGATAATATAGAAAGATAATTTGTTCATCTTCCTCTACTACATATATACAAAATCTGCAAATGCATTGTTCTCTTTGAAGATCAATCCATCTCTTTGTTTTAATTAATAGATAGTGAGATCTGACAAAAGAATGTATAATTGCCATGTTATTTTATTTGGAAAAAATAGCAAATAAATAATTATTTTTGTTAACCATCATTCTCAAATCTATTGCAAGTAAAGTATTTTTTTCCACATGGTTGTTCCCAAATGTGCTTTAATGTTGTTTCTATGATTCTTGTTTTCAAATCCTTAAAGATCAAATCTACACCTTGATCTTTAATATTCCATTTTTGGAGTCATTTTTGTCCATAATTGAACAATCCTTTTTTCTAAGTAACCTTATAAGCTTATGTGGATAGGTGGATGATAGGCCTAGCAAGAATCCTTTTATAAAATTGTAGAAATTTTTGAACAGCTATAATTTCTATAAATAGCATAGTTGCTTCTACTAATACAATATCATATGGATTTTGAATCTTTACCTAACGTTATTGCAATAAAAATTATTTTTGGATATTTTCCAAATTTTTCCATTACTAATAATATTGCAAATTTTTCCATACGTGATATTGTGTATGTGATATCATGGCCTGCCACAATGTCTATAAATAAGAGGTGGCTTTTCTTGTTCTAGGCACTTAGACATAGAACCTTAGCTAAACTCTTGTTGTTTTACCATTCCAGAGATAGAATAATTTCCATGTGCCCATAGTAGAAGTCTTAAAGTGAACAGATCTTTATTCGAGAAAATTGTACCTAAGCACACATTTGTGTACGACAATAAAGACAAACTTTATGATAAACCTTACAACATGTGGACCAAGCTGAATAGTAATTAATTATTGTTGAATGTTTAAATTCTTTCCAAGTTAATTAATCTTTCTCAACCCTTGACTCTCCTAGTTAAGTATACTCAGTACAACCGTTTCGAGCATGTGTGTAGTGCTTGGTAACCCACTAACAATTAGCATTTGGTAATCTCAGTAGCATTGCACTAGTTCAAGATGTATGCGACAAGTGAGAATAGATACTGGTGTTAGGAACAATTAGAATGTAGTTAGTGAATAGTTAATGAAAGTTAGTCACTTAGTTCTCTTCACCTTCCCCTATTAGCATAAGACATTAAAAAGATAAAAAGATAGAAAAATCATATACCCCAAGATTAATTAACCATACAATTGTGAAAATATATGTAAGTTTGGGAAGACAACAATTGATTAATCTTAAGTGTTCCATTATGGCATGTAAGGACTTAGTCCTTGGAGTTTGACTGGATCACACTTGAAATGCTCGTATTTGTATGGTTGAGTGTCGGGATACCTTGCCACTCATCATTGGCACCATTGCCAGGGATGGTGCTAGTTATCTAGATTAGTTATATCATACAAGGTCATTGTATAGGAATTAACGATATATCTCTTAGGAAGAAGAAATAATTATGAAAATTCACATACAAATTCACACACAATTTCACAACCATGCCTCTCCTACAAGACTATGATAATGCCACCTCTAGTGAGGCAGTTCATTGGAGAACGAATGAATTACATGACAATGAAGATTGGAGTATGCAATCTGAGGTGGGGTTTTCTTATAAACATAAACGAAGGAAACATCATCCCAACCCATGAAAGCATAACTTACTCGATGACGATGAACCCATACTAGCCACTACAAGCCTAACGCAAATACAAGAGGCTATTCGAATCTCCCGTAGGCATCGTAAAGAGATCCACCTACCCAGGCTCAATTTAGACAACTGTCCCAATTTTTTAGGAGGCTATGACTTAGATCCACAACAACATTTACAAGCCTTCTATGATTCCTATGCATGGAACAATATTGATAACGGTTGAAAAAAACTCAAGCTCTTTCCTATGATACTTGTTGGCCAAGAAAAATTATGGTATAGATCGTTAAAAACAAATTCAATACGACATTGGCCAACAATGGTAGAACTCTTTAAAAAAGGATATCAAACCTACGCAAAAGTGTTAGCCTTGAGGAAACAAATCCAAGGGTGGAAACAAGTAGAACATGAACCCTTGGACATGGCCTTAGTAAGATATTATGCACTATTAAACAACTGTCCAGGCCATGAGTTCTCCAAGAAAAGGCTAATGTACCACATCATTAATGGGCTTCGTGATGAAACAAGAGAGACCCTAGGGATGTNAATGGGCTTTGTGAGGAAACAAGAGAGACCCTAGGGATGTATGCCCAAGGTCAACTATATGAACTATGAACCCATCAATTCCAAGAGCTTATTAACTAGGTAGAAAAGAAGAAGGAGAAATGGCTAGATGGGAGAATGTTGAAAAACATCAGCAGGACCAAAATCTCAGCTTAACAATGGTCCATAATCATCAAAAGGATAATCAACCCATCTCAAGGAGGAAGAACCATCTTTGCCAGTATAACAACCATTAGATGAAATTGAGGCAAAGGTCAATAAGATGCTATAATGGATGCATGAAAATTGTGAAGAATATATCAATATCATTATAGATAGAGTTTTGACAACCCAAGGAGCAGGACCAAGTATCATTAGACAATCGAAAATAAGGGATGAGGAAGATAAGGGCTCAACCACCAATCGTATGTATGAATGCAAAAATTTCCTGTACAATCACCCCAAGGGCCAATGCCCAATATTGTTACATTTATATGAGCATTGGGAAAGCATGTTACACCCAGAGTTCATACAGAGATACTATGTTCGATCACAGTGGCAACAATCCCAGTCATGGGGGAACCCAACCATAAACTGGAGACACCCTTCGTATCATCTGAATCTAAATGCTCATCTGGATGAACATCCTATTTCCCAAACTGTGTCAACATACTCTATCTTGCCGCATTACCATTCTCCTCAATACTACTAGTCCATTTCCTCAACAAAACCACCACCTTGTGTACCTTACACTTCTCCAAAATTTCAACATTCTTATCCTTTCCCTCCTTTTACATCACCACCAACTATTCCTAAAGTGTCTGCACCACAGCAACAACCCATGAATGTTACTTGTGCTACTATTTCCAACAGTAGTGAGAGACCTCATCAACATCAAAGGAGTCCCTTCTTTAGACATGACCATAGGAAGGGGCAACATAGTTCCAAGGCCACTACATTCTCCAACTCAGCACAAGTTCAACACTGTGGCGCATCCTTTACTTTGAATCCAATGCCTCTTGTCACTTCATCAGGGCCATCAATTAACACTCCAACAACCATATAGCCCAATGAATATGGCCATGGAGAGAGACATCTTGATCCTTTCATACCATCTTATGGTCTCAGGTATCATAATGGATCAACTCGTTATCTGAGAACCACATCTCATAAATTGCCTCACTATGCTTACTATAATCAAGTGTGTGAACCCTAATGGGGTAATTATAACCAAGTTTCAATACTTCCAACATGCAAGGATCCTCATCTTTCAACTATTAATCCTTGTCATGCTCAATCATTTAGTTATGGGGGATATCCCCCATTCTAATAACAAGTAGGATTAATAAATATTTTTCATTTTCTTTAATTTTTACAATTCTTTTGTCTTCCAGTTTTTCACTTTTTAATTTCTTATTTTATCTTTTTATCTTTTTATAAGTAATATCATCTATGAATAAAACACTCATGTGGCCCCATGGTTGATGTGTATTCTATGTTATCAAGTCTTGAGTGATCGATTATTTGGATAGTAAGCCCATTACACCCACTCATCCATTCTATAAATAAGAGATTCTATTCTAGCGTATAGTGATATTCTTGACATTATTAAAACTTAAAATTAATTTTGTATTCATTGTACCCAAAATGAAGAAGGATGGACCAAGAGGGAATGATTATGGTGTGACATCAAGGGGACTTGCGGATTCTCTTTGGTGACATCTATGAGAGTTATTATGCAATGTGGTTGTACTAAGATCCTTGTAGATCTAACATAAAATGGGAGTAAGAGTAATCAAAAGGCACTTAAAAATCGAATGTTGTTTTAGGGGGTTCCACTAGAAAGACATGTATCCATGCCTGACAGTTGGTAGCTTCTATGGATCCAACAATCGAAAAAAAGAAGAAGAAAAAAAAAACAAAAAAAAAGGAAGTGACATAGCAAAAATCACTCCTCCCTTGAACAAAATGCCAAGTGATCGTACACCTTGTTGTTCTGGTACTCTTATAGTCGCTCATCATGGGATGAAACAATGTAGTGTCATTGATCAGAGGAATGGACTTGGTCCTGATCTTGGAATGATAGGTTAATGACACATTAATCATGCTTTACACGTAGGATTCACTATGCCCTGGGCTATTTACCTCATGTCCCAATCTCTACAACCCCTTCTATAGTCCATCTCATCTCACTGTTCATGTAATTATTGCTTGTGTCTCGCATAGCTTAGAATTCATACCTCATTCTGGTGGTATCTACATGTGTGTGTTTTGTGAAACTAGTATAGATTACATTTAACCCTTATAGTGCCTACAGACATTTTAAGGTGTGCTTATGCAAGGTCATTATAAGTTGGAACTTGCTTTGAAGAGGATCCACTTGCGTGAATTTTGCAATTTGTACTTGTTGCATACCACCACATCATCTTATACCCTCTAAGCACTTTATTGCCAAATATATTATTTCCTTTGTCATCATTTTATCAAACATTCCTCAAAACTAGGTCCTTTTATGTGTCACCTAACCAACCATATTTGATAACACTAAGCAAAGCATTCAACATTTATTAAAGGCAATGAGTAAGGTATGAAATCATTGAAATTTTTTCAATAACCTTACTAAAAATTGATCTTTTTGTGATTATAGATGGCCCGTAAAAGAAGACAACAAGGAGGACCTTCTCAAGGTGCAACAGAACAACCAAGGGGAGGCAGAGGCTAAGGACTTTATGTAGAATAGGAGGCATAATCACTCAGCATCCATCATGGAACTTGTGTTATTGCATAATCTATTCAAGAAAAAGGTGGAGAGGTCAAGGCCCAAGCCTATGAAGAGGAATGACAACTATTTGTGGCATAACATGTGAAGGAAAATCAAGTTTTCTCAAAACTACCATGTTCATGGAAAGTGCTGACTCCATCAAACATTAGAACATTAGTATGGACAGCTCATAATCCTTGGATAGAAGAGGAGAAATGCCAAGAGCTTCTTCAACAGTATCAATCTCATAAGCTTGATCGTGCAGGACAAAGGAGAGGCACCCATAGAGGAGCCACCACTACCAAGAACCTCATGAGTTCCACAAGTTTTGTCTTTTGTGTCTGTGTCCAAATTTTTTTTAATTCTCCACTGTGGCATAAATAAATTCCTAGTTAGTCAATAATCCCATACCTATCCACTGTGTAATCAATGGCCTTGTTCGTCACTTTCTTTAACTTGAGGATGAGTTGTTATTTAGTCATGGGGGTAGGATGAGTCATGGTTTATCAAGTCCTATTATTGGACCCTTGTTATCTGAATCCTAATACAAGATACCAAGTTTGATAGGTCTCGATATCAAACCCCTATTATCATACCCACGATATCGTAGCCACGATATCATGTACATGATATTGCAGTTCTAGTGTGAGCCTATAAATAAAAGGTGTTACACTTGATTTTGGGGGGATTATTTCTTAGTTTTTGGAATTTCTTTTAAGTGTTTTGTTTTAAGTAGTTCTTCTCTCAACCCTTTTCTCATAGTCTATGCCTGCAGTGTGGTGATTGTAATTGTACGACATCCTTATTCGAGCGTCACATACTTGGACATGCACATGACCAAAAATAAATATTGAGATTACTTCATCATGGAAGCATTCACTTAGTTTAATTATTTAATTATTATTGTTATTTACTATTTTCATAGTTAATATATCTCTACTTTTATCCTCTAGTGATGCGGAATGAGTACGACTTGATCACGAGCATTTAAGTGCGACTACTTGGTAACCCAGTAGCATACCTAGGCCATGCACTTGGTAATCCCAGTGGTAGTCATGCATGAGGTCCAAGATGTATACAGATGATTAAGGAATGGATGCTCATTGCACTTAGGCTAGTTTATATTTCTCTCCCTTTTCCTCTTAGCTTAATTAAAGATATTTTCCATTGCCTCTAGGAGTAGTAGTAGGTTAGAAACCACATCATACACCTCACTCTGGACTAAACCATATGTGAAAAAGATAATACTAGTCCACGTGGGAAGATAGCGAACTATAATCTATGAGTAACTTTCTAGAAATCACAACTAGACCGTATGTAGAGTTCGACCGGATCGTGCATGAAACGCTCGTATTTGTATGATTGAGTGTAGGGGTACCTTGTCACTCAAATGCCACCGAAACTTTTTCCACTCTTTAGATATAGGGTAAAACAATAATGAAGAGATACACACACCTTAGAGGTCGACAAAAACTATCTCCCTAGAAATTTACAATGAAAACCCAAAGCCAGTCTTCTATACAATTACCCATAAGGGTTTCAGGTGTTGCTTATAGAGTGTTGGATCTCACAATGAGATTTAGGATATGGCAATGGGAGATATGTCCTTAATAAAATATTAGCTCATTGGTTGACAATTGGTAGGGGGCCCCAGAAAGGGGGGCCATCCCACAACCCCTAAGGACTATTGAGGCTTTAGATACTACCTGGTGGAAAACATTAGACATGTTATGCATGCCTAATGGTTAGACACTTTTGACCTCACACCACTGACCGCACGGTCACACCCACATTCACACCCAAGAAGTGTAGCACCCAAATAGTCATCATCTAACCAAGTGGCTCGGAAACCAGACCCAAGTCCCAATGCCTTTATCCACCTACAACCCAAGAAGTATCACACCCAAGAACCTGCACCCACATCCAAGAATGCACCAAAGAAGCACCCAATAAGTCTACAACCACTCATTTCCCATTTAAATTAGTTGTAGCATGTGTTAGGTGGGTTGTGAGCATCCTAACCCATCGAACCTCTTGGGGGCCCCATCGAATCGAGTAAGAAACCCATTGAACCTCTCAACAGCCCCATCTAACCAAGTAAGAAATCCATCGAACCTCTCTAGGGCCCCATTGATTTTAAAAATCCATCGAATCACTTACATCCCATAGAACTATTTACTTGGTTCGATGGTTTTTAAAATCGATGGGCCCCCCGAGAGGTTCAATGGATTAGGATGCTCGGACCCCACCTAACACGATTTATAGCTCATTTAAATGGAAAATGAGTGGCTACAAGCTTATTGGATGCTTCTTTGGTGCATTCTTGGGTGTAGGTATAGGTTCTTGGGTGAAACACTTCTTGGGTTGTAGGCACACAAAAGCATTAGGACTCAGGTTTGGTGTTCGAGCTACTTGGTTAGACGATGACTACTTGGATGCTACACTTCTTGGCTATCAATGGGGATGTGACCATATGATCGATGGTGTGAGGTTAGAACTGTCTGACCATTGGGCATGCATAACATGTTTAATGTTTCCTGACAGGCAGTATCTAAAGACTCTATAGTACTTTGGGATTGTGGGGCGGCCCCCCATTCTGGGGCCTCCTTCCCATTGTCGACCAATTATCTAATGTTTGATTAAGGACATATCTCCCGTTGCAATACCCTGGATCTCATTGTGAGATTCAACACTCTATAATCAACAATCAAAACCTTTATAGGTAATTATATAGAACACTGGCTTTGGATTTTCATTGTAAATTTTTGGGGAGATAGTTGTGGTCAACCTTTGAGGTGTGTGTATCTCTTCATTATTGTTTTACCCTATATCTAAAGAGTGGCAAAAAGTTGGGGGGCATACTATGTTACCCTCCAAGTCTCTCCAATGCAGTTTCTCATCTTGATGGAGAATAAAGATAAAGTTAGGTACATACTCATTATGATGAGTATACACTACCTAAAACTATTGAGGAAATGGCAGATCTTGGTTACATGTGTTATTCTTTCGACTATCTCTTGTGTTGGTCCTAGGCGATGCAGTGCTCTTGTGCAAAGAAGAAGACATTTTTGTCTTGTTCAGTGTGCATATTACCATTGTATTTCTTTTCCTTTGATCAACCGTAAGGGTTCATTCTAACGTCCCAACAATATGGATGATTTCCTATGTTCCACATAGCACACAAACAACTAAGTCCCCAACATGCTCCTTCATTATCTCTCATGAATAGACATGTCATTTCTATATGCATAATATGTTTTAGGCAATCATGACACAACAGACTATCATCCCACAGAAGCGCAACGTCAACGGGACTTACAAAAGGAGAGTTACCACAGTTCCTTGAAGGGTAAATTACCCCATAATGCCCCACACATTTTAAGCAACATTGGAGATGGTAAACTGGTTACAGTAGGTCCCCCATCAAATTATGTTCCTCCTCCTAACGATGGTCAGAAGGTGGTGTATTAGAACCTCCACTCCATGATTCACAACCCATGTTCTAATCCCCATGAACACGAAGTGTTTAATGAGGGAACACAAGCACATGATAAGGATGGACATTTGAATCATAATCACAATTGGGTCTGAGACCACCGAAGAGAAGGTAGAAAGAATCATCATCGTGATGGTTCTCCTTCTTCTACACCTTCATTATCACATTCACCATCTCCTTCTGTGTTAGGATGCAGTAATAGGGAACCTAACCGTGAGGATAAAGGGAAATAGAGTAAGAAACCTCGATGAGAGAGTCGAGAATGAGGATGAGGGCACTCTAGAGAATCATGGCATAGAAGAAGGGAGATTAGGGAACCACGTAGTCATCACTGACCCTATGAACGAAATGACCATGAAGAACCCCTACTCATGACCAGAAGCATAGTAGACATCATGGAGGCCATAAGAGTTCCCAAGAGGCACCAAAAAGATAGTAGGATCAAGAGGTTAGACATGAACAATATCTCATGATTTGAAGGTGGATACAACGCTGATTCTCAAAACCACTTACAAGAATTCCACAATGCGTGTGCCTTGTAGAACATCGAGAATGAATGGAAAAAACTAAAGTTGTTTCCAAGGATACTGGTGAAAGAAGCAGAAAGCTTGTACTGGTCCTTGAAACCGGAATCCATTCGAAGGTGGAGTACAATGCTAGAAATATTTAATGATAAGTATGAAACGTACTCCCGAGTGTCCAATCTATGAAATAAAATCCATGGAAGCAAGGAAATCATGAACCCTTGAATGCTTCCATGGGCCATTATTATGCACTATTACATCATTGCCTGGGCCATGGGTACTCGCAGCAGGATCAACTAAGTCATCTCGTAGATGTACTTAGGTATGAAACAAGGAGAACCCTTGGAATGTATGCCCAAGGCATATTATTAGAGCTTAGGTCTCATTAGGCTCATAGATTGCTAGACCAAGTAGCCAAGGAAGAAGGGGAGCTACGTAAGAGAGAAAGTGTAGAAGAGTACAACTGAGATCCTTCCCTCCGAAAAAGGGGAGTGAGATTCTATGAGGAAGAGGAAGAGTCACCACTAGAAGAGACGGTGAATAGGAAAAACTTTCCATTCCAAAAATTAACAACAGAAGTATTGGCAAAGGTAGATCAAATGTGGGACTTCCTAGATAGTAGATTTGAAATTGTTCTCAAAATCATAGAGGAGTCTAAGGAGCAAGGTAGTGACTATGATAAAAAAAAAAAGAGGGACATGGAAAATGCACGTAACAAAGGTAAGGGTAAAATGGCCATCACCGAAGAGGTTCTGGATTCTAATATGGACAATGACAGTGGATGTGAGATATGCCAATACGACCATCCTAAGGGATGTTACCTAGTAATCTCACATCTACAAGAGTCTAGGGTGTATGCACTCAACCCACAACTTAACAAACAAAAAGCAACCCGACAGTTACCTTCTCCCCAAGGTAACCCAAGGAAGTTCCACAAACCTTTATCGTATTATCCAACTGGAACTTGAACACAACCTATTGAGAAATACCAACAGTGGCAATACGCATAGTCATGAGGGATGCCACCACCAAGGCAACAATACCCTTACCAAAAATTTGATCCATATGGCTACTATGTGCAGTAGCGAATCTCTCCATGTGACTCTGTTGATCACATGACACCAAAACATTAGTATGAAGCTTGGGAGTATTATAGGACTCCTTCTCCTGGGGGAGACAACCCATAGACATAACATCCTCGAAACCCATCTGCAACTTTCACACCGATAGCTCCATTACCATCCACTCCAACAATGCAAGGGGAACTCCCGACTGAACTGAAACAATGCAATACTACAAGAGCTATGAACCTTCAACCCACTACTCGTTCTAAAAACCGTATGAAGAGAAGACCTTTCTTCAAAACCAACAGTCCAATCAAGCTCTCACAACCACAAGCAGTTGAGCCTTTAAACACTTCTCCATCAAATAAGGCTTCAGAGCTCCCTTCAAACCAAAAACAGAGCTCAAGAAACATGGTTATGTTAACACATGTTGTTACTGACTAGATTAAGGAGGGCCACCTTCCCAAAAAATTCTCTAACCCTGGAAGCCCTTTAATCTATCTCCAAGTTGTTGGGAATGAACCATGTAAAGCTCTTCTGGACTTAGGTTCTGGAGTCAACTTAATATCACAAGAGATGTATAAAGCTTGAAACCTAACTTCATTAAAGAAGAGCAGCATTCGCTTAGAGTTGGCTGACCAGTCCATCATTGTTCCCTTGGGACTAGTGGAGGACATCATTACCACTGTGTATGGGTGGTCATACCTAGCTAATTTCCTAGTGATACAAGTAAACCATGATAAAGGGGACTTTCCAATAATAATGGGAAGGGCATGGCTAAGTACCATAAATGCACACCTAGAAATCCATGATCTTTCCCTAGAAATATCTAAGGAGAAAAATTTTGGAAAGATTAAGAAGAAGAAATTTCCATGCATCACATACAATGATACAGGGTGTGATTATGTACAAGAATGTTCAACATTGCCTGCATGCAACTGGTGTGCCCAAGAAATTAATATACAAAAGTGCCTGTATGTAGCAACCACACAATAAGAAGACATCCAGTGGTTAATAGCTCATCAAGAGAGAAACTCACCAATGTGCATGGAACTAACTAAGGAAACAACTTGCACTCATGTCGAGAGCATAGATGCATTGGAGCAAGAGCGTTGCCAATATCCAAACCTTAACCTAAAAACATCAATTGGGGGAAGCTGGAAATTTCTAAAAACTTCAAAAAAATGCTTCGATAAGAGATTATTAGTTAATGTGCAACAGACCAAACCTTACCAAGAATCTAGAATAGTCAAGGCACATAGCACATCGGAGAAGGGACGACCCCGCTCACTATTTTAGATCTTCCCCTTCCAACTCAGTCATGGGGGAGATGGTGACCTATGCTGATCATTTGAAGCCCTCAATTCCTTTTTACATTTTTTTACACATTTTTGTTTTAAAAATTTCTTTAACTTTTCTTATTTCCATTTTGCAACATCATTCATACTTTTTCATTTATTTGTACATCTTTTTATTTTGTTAGGTTCATCACCTAATAAGTGCTTTTGAAGGTGGTATGAACTATATTCCATTGACTGCTAATGTTTGGTTTTTACCTTTGAGTTATAATGTTGATACTAAGGTATGGTTCTTTTGATATAACAGGTAGTGAGTCCACATCATCCATACATCCATGAATTTCTATGGTCTCTCTTGGCTTGGAACTATATAGTCCCTTTCTTCAAATAATAAAATTATCAATGAATTGGTGACTGAGCATTTATCAAACTAAGGAAGGACTCAAGGATTGAAAAGGGTGTGAATTCAAGCGGATTTGATGCATTTGTGCTAGCCATTCTCTTGGATGTTTGGATGCTTTCTTCTTGAGTTTTCTTTACCATTCTGACATTGCTCCATTATTGAGAAGCTGAGCTAATAAAAATAATAAGTCTTTGCATGGTGTGGTTCTCATGCAAAAAGAGAGAGAGAGAGAGAGAGAAAAAAAAAAGTGAGAATTCAAAGCACATCCCTTAGATGAAATAATCATATGGGCTACAAGCATTGGTTATGGAACTAAAAAAACATGTTCCCTCTAACTAAGGCCCTTTCTCACTTCCTACCTTCTCCTTTCTCGTTTCGTCAGAATGGTGGTGACTTTTTGATGGAGGCATTTTTGTTACTTCAACTAGATGGATTGGCCAAATATATTAATGTGAAGTCACTAGATGTGGATTGTTTGAGGCTGGATTTGGAATGAGATCTACTAAGTCACATTAACCATTAATACACAAGGGGCTGTACACAACCTTATTCTTGAGACTCCATTCCATTCTCTTCTTCTGATTATTCTTTCTCCATTTTCCACCTCATTGCCATTTGTATCAATAGTCCATATTTTGGTTGATGCATTGTTTTATTTTTGGTAAATTCTTGTGGTTAAGACTTTAACTCTTGCTTCCAAATGGCATTTCCAGAGCCTACAAACTCTTTGATGCAGGATTGTCAAGGCATTAGGGGCATGAGCCTGCTTCGGGGAGGACCAACTGGCATTCCTATTTGGTGCATCAATTAATTTCTTTTGCTTAAACATTTTTGCAGTGAACATTTATTTTGTTCATTCCATACTTGACATCCATTTTATTATCATTTCTATTATTTCTTTTTCTCCATCTTTCTTATTCCTTATCTTTTTCCATTCTCTTGCTACTGGAGGATCGCTCTTACTTATGGGGGTCTTGGTCCAATTTTTTTGATTTTCTCTTAACCACTACACCTTGGGTAGTCACTAATGTTATATCTCTAGAATCTGCATTAGCCATCTCACAACTCATCCAATGAACCTTACACTGAGGCAAGGTATAAACTACATTGTGATTCATTTATCTTTGCTAATATAAGACTGTGTTGTGTGTGCAGGTGGAAATCATACAACAATGGATTGGATTTGGAGGGAACAATTAGAATGGACTGGTTCTGGAGCATCTATGCAAGGAATAGGATTGATGGTGCACTTATGGATGACCAATAGAAAGCACAATCTCGACATCAATAACAACAGACTTCTTCTCTCTTCTCTCTCAACTGCCAAATAAGGTTGGATGTCAAATGTGTATAGTGTTCACTCTTGTAGTCATGAACACTAATATTTTCTTGTATTGTAGTGATGATCCATTCATGTGTCACTCCATTCACCATTTGTGTCATTCAAGTCAATAATCCCATACCTTCCCAATATTTTGTAAGGAACTTGAGGACAAGTTTACATCCAGTCATAGGAGTATGATGAGCCGCGATATTGCGTACACGATACCACAATATCATAGCCCATCGCAATGTCTATAAATAAGAGGCAGCTTTTCCTATTCTAGGCACTTAGACTTAGACCGTTAGCTAAAATCTTGCAGTTTTACCATTCCAAAGATAGAATAATTTCCATGTGCCCACAGTAGGAGTCTTAAAGTGAACGAATCTTTATTCGAGAAAATTGTACCTAAGCACACATTTGTGTACAACAATAAAGATGAACTTTATGATAAACCTTGTAGCATGTGGACTAAGCTAATTAGTAATTAATTATTATTGAATGTTTAAATGCTTTCCTAGTTAATCAATCTTTCTCAATCATTGACTCTTCTAGTTAAGTACACTCAGTACGACTGCTTCAAGCATGTGTGTAGCACTTGGTAACCCAATAAAAATTAGCGTTTGGTAATCCCAGTAGCATTGCATTGGTTTAGGATGTGTGTGCCAGGTGGAAATGGACACTAGTGTTAGGAAAAATTAGAACATAGTGTATAGTTAATGAAAGTTAGTCACTTAGTTCTCTTCACCTTCCCCTTTTATCATAAGACATTAAAAAGATAAAAAGATATAAAAATCATATACCCCAAGCTTACTTAACCATATAACCATGACAATACAAGTAAGTTTGGGAAGACATCGATTGATTAACCTTAAGTGTTCCATTAAGGCACATAAGCACTTAATCCTTGGAGTTCAACCAGATCACGCGTGAAATGCTCGTATTCATATGGTTGAGTGTAGGGGTACCTCACCACTCATCAATTAGGTTGTAGTTAAATTGGATCCCCAAGTTTCACAACCGTATAATAAGGCTAGCTAAATAAGTTGATTGTAAATTTTCTTGTGAACATCCCATGCCCAATTCTATTCTTGTGCACATTTACTATGAAGTGAATATAAATGATGGATATTGTTTAAAACTCTTTGAGTAAATTTTTTTTTCAATAACATCTATTTGAAACTGAGATCTTAAATACTTATATGATAAGAGGATTTCAATTTTCTCTAACGCAATATAAAAATGATGTGCAAAAGGTCTTGTACCACATGGCATCATTTTTGTTTTACTAACATTGACATTCATCCCTAAAATAGTAAAAAAAAATCATTTAAAACTTGAAGCATAAACTTCATTTGAACTTCAATTTTTGCTATAAGAACTACATCATCAACAAACATTTAAATATTCATAGGAAAATTTTCAACTTTAATAGAATTCAATGCAATAAAGGTCATCCATTATTCTAATTCATCAATGAAGATGCTAAATAAAGTGGGTGAAACTAAGAATCCTTAATTCAATCTAATATTACTATTTAGATTATATTTTTCCTATGTATCATTATTTAAGAACATAATTTGTACTCAACTATATAACTTCTAGTAATATTAATATCCTACAATTTCCCCTATAATTTATATCAAATAATAGAGGCATTGGCATTTAGAAAAATCCACAAAGCAAAGATAAACATTATTAGAGAGTCATTTAGCCTAGTACATATAATACCTTAATGTAATTAAGTGATCCACTATAAAGTGATGTTGCCTAAAATTTGCTTATGAATGTGAACATTTTTTAGTTTTTTCCAACTATTAAGACTTCTATCAAGGATATTTTCTAATAATTTTGAAAGGAAATGGCTAATCATATTGAGGCTATAATTATTTCGAAAAAAATAACTACTCTACTAATGTAGAAATCTTCTAGAATCCCATTCTGGAGAATTATATTTAAAAGCTTACAAACTTCTGTACAAATCATGGTTCCTCCCCATTTATGTAATTCTGCATGTAAGCCTAAGGTAATTTGAGGATTGAGAACTTAGAAGGAGGGTTGAATAAGTTTCCCAAGTAAAATAACCAAGGCAACTAAAACCACACACAATTTTTCTATGGTACCCCAACTTAATTAATTTCACACTTGTAGGGTAGAATCCTTGAACACCTCTAGACTTTTCTCCTTAGAAAAATGTGGTTTAGAAGGCACCACAACTTTTACAAATTTTGAGCTTTTCTCTAGAGTATTTCAACACTATAAACACACTCAACTGCAAAAGATCCCAACAAGCTCAAAATGTGGTTTCAAGGATCCTAAAAAATTTACAAAACATGAGCTCTGCACCATAGTGTTTCATCAGTATGAACACACTTAATCCCATAAGATTTCAACAAGCTCACAAGATGTCTTCTCACAAGAAAGACATCAATCCCGTAGGGCAACAAAGAATCAAGAAAAATCAAAGAGAGAGTATAACTTAATTTATAGATTCCTTACAATGAAGCTCTCAATTCATAGAACAAAATATAATCGATGAAATTGTTGAAGAACAAAGCCAATTCACTTGAAGTAGACAATGATAGATAATCAATGAATAAGGCTTGCCAATTTCCCAAGAATTCCATTTTGTCTTATATCCTTTGATTTTCAAAACATTCCTTGAAATTCATGTAATAAGTAGAAAATGGCTAATTGAGATGTCATGTTCAAAGTTGAGATGTCTAACTAGAATTAGCTTCAATTTTGAAAAGACATCTATATGAAAAATGAGATGTCTACCTTGAGACATATTTGCTAGGAGTGTGACATATTTTGTCAATTTGAGATGTCTACACAACAAGATCACTTTGAATTTTGAAGCATTTCCCTATCATATTAGAATCTCAGTATTCCTCAAAACATCTTCATCTAGCTCATTCACTCCATTTATATCCTAGTTCTCATCTTGGTATCCTAGCTCTCATTTTTGCTCATGATTTTCTCTTTGTCCTAATCTAATGTCTTAATACATTAGAGATCTTGATTTTGCTATTGTCCTGATCTCATCATGCTCTTGGTCTTTCTTACTCATACAAGGAAATACAAACATATTTTCTACATTTTGCATTTTCTAAGGTTTTTATATACCAAAAGGTTAACAATCTCCTCATTTTTGGGGGTTTCCAAAAGATGAGAAAATGAGTTAGCATAATACCATAACATTATATGATAAATAATAAAAGCATAAAAATTTGTGTGTGTGTGTATATAGAAAAATATAATTTTTCTTCATAATGCATTGAACATATCACAAACCTATCTCCAAAGATATATCATAAAAATAGAAACATCATATACCACATATCATGCATGACAAATATCACAAAACTCTCCTCCTTCTTTGACAACACCCAAAAGGAGGGGCTCATAAAAGTACCTACCCAAACATTCTCAATAAAGTTCCTTAAGATAAACTTTCCACCATATGTACATAACATCATATGAAAATCCCATAGAGACACAAATATTTAGTTAAGAAAGAAAATGTGATTGATATTAATTAAAGAGTAGATATCCTTTAGCATAGGTTTCATAGGGTTGATGATTCCATTAACAGCTTCTACTTGTCTATTCATAGACCAAGTTAAGATTAGATAGTTAATGAGATAGAACTAATCCAATCCTTTCAAGTGATATCCAATAGTATTTAAAACTAAAGGCCAAACTCCAAAGTCTGAGCATTGATGATCAAGTAACCTATCTCTAAACCAATAAGCCATTGGTAACAAATAAGCCAATATTTCATAATTCTATGATCACCCAATATTCATCCCCTATTGAAACATCAACAAAAAGCTAAGGCATATCAAGTCCATGACAAGGATAATAACTACATGCACATTCAACTAGTAGGAATTAGATCAAATACTCAACAGAAAGGTCAAAGAAACCAAATAGATCCTTAACAAGATTTCCAACTTATCATGTAAATAATCCAAAAAATAAAAAACAACTAAATAAATCCTTAACAAGATGTCCATAAAGCAATTTTTAGATAGCCATGTCAATTTCAAATACTAACATGAAGAAATACATCACAAGGTAAAATATCCAAAAGTATCTTGATCAAAATTAACCTACATTTTTACCTTAGATACTTTATTAGATTTCAATAAGAATATATCTTTTCTTTCTCATTTTCTATAAATGAAATAATGGAAGGCCTTGTTTCTTGAGTATCTTTTGGTGAGAGTCTCAAAAGATTCCCCCTACATTGATGGCCCAAAAGATGATAACTATTAAGATATAAGGTTCCCCTGAAAATGTGCTAAATTTCTTTCCAACTCCTTAATGCATTTGTTTTATAGAGAGTGATGTTATCCCCTTGAGTCTTTTAAAATCAGCTTATTCTTTAGAAAGATGCATCTTGATTTTTCTTATAGATGAGATAGATGTAGTAGTAACATTGATCATCCATTGTTATCATAGTACTAGACCTTGTGATCTTGCCTTTGTAGAGATGCGTCATTGAATCTCATCAAAATATGCTTTATATTAATAAATCTACAATACCTTACCAAAATTAAGTATGAAAACCTATGAAAACTAAACTATCCTATTACAAGTATCCATGATTCAAATATAGATAGTAGATAACTCATAAGGAGCTCTCTTTGAAATTTTTCTATTCTCAAAAGATTCATGAATTACGTTTAAAGGTCCTAACTCAATTGATCATCAAAAATCGCTTTTAAAACCAACTAGACTTTATGATTTTACAAGAAGTAATAATACCATATTATAGCTCAACTAAGTAGTGTAGAGAATAAGGCATATATGTGTAAATAGTAATGATCTATTCAAAAGAGAGATCTTTTTCCATATATTATAGTTAAGGGTCTTAAACCACTTGAAATTATTACATTCTATTTATACGCCTAAAGCATGGTTTATCAATAAAGCTTTAAAAATGGTACAACTAGGTCATTATAACACATTAAAAACTCAACAAGTAAAGTAGAACATGATGATATGAGTTGAAATATAAGGAATATATGTTCTATTAGTAATAATTTGATCTTTCTTGTAGAATATAACAATCAAGCTAACTAAATCTTTCCTTGTATAAACTTGGTTCTTCTTCCTTGATTCATCCTTAAGTTATTTTCATGTTCATTAGAATATTGATGGTCAAATGGATTTATCTGTAGCTTAACATCTTATAAGATCAAGTGAGAATTTATTTGGTTATCCAAAGATTTCCAATACCATCTATTCAATTAGTTCTCTAACAAAAAATTATAAAAATAAACTAATCTAAACTAAGCTTAGAAAGCCAAGAAATAAAAATTGTAAACCTAATTACAATTACTTACCTTACTTACTTTTNATATACCTCCTATTTGATGAAGTGCTTGTAGATGTCTTATAGTGGAAATGAATTCTTAATTATCTTTCATTTTTTTAATCTACACCTCATCCTAGCATGATTTGTAAATTCTCCTTTCCTTTTGCTATTCTATTGTTGATGAGCTTCAAATCTACAAGACCCTTGTTAATCTACTCATGGGAAAGGGTTATATTTTTTACCTTAGCCCTTAGGTTCGAATTTTCATTTTCAAGAATTGAGCACTTTATATTAAGTTAAGCTATCTCTAGTTATTTAGTATACATCACCTTTTTCATTTTGTTGCATAAACATTAAAAATAATTTACCTCATTACAAAGTAGATCATACCTTTCTTCTAAAGAAGTCTCATCTTCTTTAGCTTCATCTTCAGCCTCATCATTAGAAATTTTATCATTGATAGTTCTTGATTTTCCATGTATATACATGAAAGATATGAATCTTTGGTTTTATTTCTTGTTTCCTCTATCATCCCAACTTATATAGAGGTTAATTCTTCTCCTTTCTTCACTATACTCATTTTCTTGTAACATGTAAACATTGGGGCATTTAGAGGCCATATGGCCTCTTCTACCACATATCTAGTATTCCATAGAAAATGTATCAAAGTTTGAAATTTTATATTACTTTCCTCCAGTTTTAGCTTTACTTCCTTAAATGCTACTCATTAGTTGAGTGCATCCATCCAATATGAAATTCCCAAATTAATAATCTCACATACTTAAAGAACTTTTTCATTTGAGTCTTCCAACATGTAAAGGTGAACCCATTGAACATGATGACTTCATGTAAGATCCTCCTTCCATCGTTCACTCCTAAGTTGTTACACTCAAAATTGAGAGTACTATGCTCTAATCCCACTTGAGTATCGAGAACTTAAGAGGGGGGTTGAATAAGTTCCCCAATTAAAGTAACAAAGACAACCAAAATCACACATAATTTTTACTTGGTTCTCTAACTTGGGTACTTCTACACTTTAAGGGTAGAAACCTTACATACATTTGGACTTTGTTCCTTGGGAAAATGTGGTTTAGATCACACCACAACCTTTACAAAGTTTGATCTTTCCTCTAGAGTGTTTCAATGCTATGAACACACTCAATTCTATAAGATCCCAATAGGATCAAAATGTGGTTTCAAGGATCCCATAACCTTTACAAAACATGAGCTTTGCACTAGAGTGTTTTTTCACAATGAACACACTCAATCGTACAAGATCCTAATAAGATGCCTTCTTACAAGAATCACATCAATCCTACAGGGAAACAAAGAAGGAAGAAAAATCAAGGATAGATTGTAACATAATTTACAAATTCCTTGCAATGAAGCTCTTAATTCATACAACAAAATACAATTGATGAAATTAATGAAGAACAAAGTTAATTCACCTGAAGTAGATAATGATAGATATTCAATGAACAATGCTTGTCCATTTTCCAATAATTCCACTTTATTTTATACCCTTTGATTTTTCAAAAACTTCTTAGAATTCATGAAATAGTTGGGAAATGGCTAATTAAGAAATCTTGTTCAAAGTTAATATGTCTAACTAAAATCAACTCTAATTCTAGAAAGATGTCTACCTAGAAAATGAGATGTCCACCTTGAGACATCTACCCTAAGATATCTCTATTGAGAGTGAGACATCTATTTTCAATTTAAGATATCTAACCTACAAGATCACTTTTAATTCTAAAGAATTTCTCTATCATTTTGGCATCCCAGTAGTCCCCAAAATAGCTTCATTTGGCTTGTTGACTCTATTTTCATCCTAGCTCTCATCTTGGTATCCTCGCTCTTGTTTTATCATCACAGATCTCTTGTTGGCTCATCATTTTATCTTTGTTCTAATCTAATGTATTGATACTTTAAATCCCTTGATTATGCTATTTTCTTGATCTCACCATGCTCTTGGTCTTTCTTAGTCCTGCAAGGTAATACAAACACATTTTCCACATTCTACATTTTCTAAGGGTTTCACATACAAAAATTTTAACATAATGAAGTTAATATAACCTCAATATTCATGTTATAGATTTTTCATGGACAAATGAAATATAATAAAATATCTATTTTTTATTATTTGAGACTACTTGCTTACAAGGAAGAATAAGAAACCATCTATTATAGTGATGACTTAATAAATAGATTTCATTTCCATATAGTTGATAGAACTATTCAAAACTATAGAGTCTATATTATTGTTTACAAAATGGTTTAAAGAATTAAGGAAAATGATGATACATTCATCATGTCATCTCAAGTAAATCAAAATATCTATATATAGGATCCAGTTAAACCTATTTGACATGTGGTTGTAGAGTAAAAGCCTAGGCACCTTTATGAAGAAATAGATGAAGCTTCTAAAAGTGACTTAGTGAATGAGGACATTGAAGATGTATGTATAAGAGAGGATGAAATTGATATAATAAATTTAGATCATTATATTAATAATGAATAAAATTTATCATGGGTAAGATATTATGAGAAANCATCTGATATCGGGACTTATCTTATTGCCTATAAATAAGAGGCAAGTGCACTTGGTTTGGTATTTAGTTCTTAGTCCCTTACTCAAACTCTTGTAGTTTCTCCCTATTAGAGTTATAATTATTTCTAAGTACCCACAATAGGAGTCATAAAGTGAACGAATCTTTATTTGAGCATTATATACCTAAGCACGCCTTGTGTCTAAAAATAAAGACCAACTTTGTGATAAATCTTGTAGCATTTAGAATAGCTTATCTCTTACTCTTAATGCTATTTATAGTTTTTTAATGCTTTCATTAGTTAACTAATGCTACTCTTATTGATTCATTAATTTGTACAAGTAATCACACTCAGTACAACCACTTTGAGCATGCATAGAACACTTGGTAACCCAGTAATAATTAGTGTTTGGTACTCCTAGTAGTGTTGCACTAGTTTAGGATGTGTAAAAAAAGTGGGAATGGATGCTGGTGTTAGGAATACTTAGGACCTAGGTTATTAGTTAATTTAAATTAGTTATTCAATAAATTCACTTCTTTCCTCTTAGTACCAGAACATAATATATAAAAAGCATAAAAATCATATACCTCAAGTTTACTTAACGATACAATCATGCCATATGAGTAAGCTTAGGAAGACAAGGATAACCTAACCTATCCTTGTTCTATGAAGGCGCATGAGCACTTAGTCCTTGGAGTTTGAAAAGATCATGTATAACACTTGTATTCATATGGTTGAGTGTAGGGGTACCTTGCTATTCATGATTGATGTTGTTGACAAGGACTTTGTTGTTTGTGTGCTGAGTAGAACTTAGAAATCTTCCCATCATTGGAATCAACCCTAGGGTTAGTTGTTTTAAAATCATCATAAGAGAATAGTATTACACAATAAATAATTAATCATGTCTTCTTCTTCTTACAAGAGTGTTACGTTGCCTAGGTCTAACACAATGAACAATCAGAGGCATAGTACACATGATGACCCACATGTGCGCCAAAAATTTCATGTGGTATACATCCATCCCGATGAGTATATACCAAAATTTACCTTTATCCTCCACCAGGATGAACAACTACATTAGCATGATTTATAAGGTAAAATAGTGTTACCTCCCAATTGTTTAGTCCCAAACATGCTTCTTCATGATTTCACATGAATTGGTATGAAACACTTACAGGTAGAGCACATTGTGCATGAACACGACTCGAGAGAGTATTGATCCATAGAGGCACAGCATCAAAGGGACTTACAACAGGAGAGACATCATAAATTTATGAAGGGAAAGTGATCTCAAGATGTCCGATATGTCCTATGTGAAAATGAGGATGGTGAACTTGCCTCAGGACGTCTTCCACAAAATGATGTTCCTCCCGTTGACTTCGGTCAAGGGGTTGTGTATTAGAATCTTTACTCAACTATCCATAACCCAGATTCTAGTACCAATGGACACAAAGGGTCCAAAAAAGTAACACAATCACATGAAAAAGATGGACATTCTAATCATAACCATGATTGAGGTAATGCCCACCAAAGAGAAGGTAGTAGGCACCATCATGGTGACGATCCTCCTTCCTCTTCACCTTCATCATCTCCTTCCCCCTATCCTTCAGGATCAAAACACAATCATAGAGGCAAATACCTTGAGGATAATGGTAGGTGAAATAGGAATAATAGACAAAACAACCGAGAAAGAGGATGAGGGCATTCTAAAGAAACACACTGTGAAAGGAGGGAGAGTAGGGAATAGCATAGGCATCATACATGTGATAGAAAACACGATCACGATGAACCCCTACTCGCTACTCAAAGTATGCCAGATATAACTAAGACTATTAGAATTGCAACATGACATGAAAAAGACAACAAGATCAAAAGATTTAACATGAACAATATTTCATGATTTGAAGGGGGATACAATGCTAATCCTTAAAATAATTTGCAAGAATTTCATGATGCATGTGCCTTGTAAAACATAGAAAATAAGTGGCAAAAACTCAAGTTGTTTCTATGGACACTGATCAAGGAGGCAGAAAGCTGGTACTAGTCCTTAGAATCAAAATCCATTCACTGATGGAGTACCATGTTAGAATTTTTCAATGATAAGTATCAAATGTACCCTCGAGTGTCGAACTTGTGAAAGAAAATCCAAGGATGGAAACAAGGAGGACATGAACACTTGGATGCTTCCATGGGATGATATTATGCATTATTACATCATTGAATTGGTCATGGTTCCTTGTAGAGGAAACAACTATGCCATCTCATAGATGGACTTAGGCATAAAACATGAAGAACCCTTGGGACCTATGCCCAAGGAAGACTATCTAACCCTAGAGCCCATCAAGTACAAAGATTGTTGAAGCAAGTTGCCAAGGAGGATGAATAATTAAGGAAAAGAGAGAGTGTGGAAATAGAGATCCTTCCCTCCAATATAACAGAGTTAGATTTTGTGAGGATGAAGAAGAGTTACCACTTGAAGAGATGGTGAATACGAAAAATTTGCCCATTCAAAAACTTGCATCAGAAGTATCAGCAAAGGTGGACCAAATGTGGGACTTCCTAGATAGTAAATTTTAAAACATTATCAAAATAGTAGAGGATTCTAGGGAACTAGGTAGTGACCAAGAAAGGAGAAAAAAGAAAGAAACTGAATATGCATGTAATAAAGGTAAGGGCAAAGCTACCATCGTTGAACAGGTTGTGGATTTGGATATAGACAATGATGGTGAATGTGAGATATGTCAATATGACCATCCTAAGTGGTGTTTCCTAGTAATCTCACATCTTTAGGAGTCTAGGATGTATGCACTAAACCCATGATTAAACAGACAACAAACACCTTGAAGGTTACCTTATCCTCAAGGTAGCCCAAGATAGTTCTACCAACCCGTGATGTATTATCCATGTGGAACTCCACCACAACCAAATAAACAATATTAACAATGGAAACACCCAAAATCATGGGGAATGCCAACACCATGTCAATAGTACCCTTACTATCAACCTGACTAATATGGATGCTACATGCAGTAGCCAATCTCTCCATGTGACTCTACTAGTCACATTACTCCTTAATCTAACTACCAAACCCATGAGTACTATAGAACTCCTTATCCTATAGGAAAGGTTTAAAAAATGTACTATCCTTCTCATCTAACTACACCTCTTCCACCCTT
>MNCI01027278.1:15129-118477 GCA_015680685.1 Gnetum montanum
CATTGATATTATATGATCTAAAATATCTGTTTGTCAAAACATTCAACATGGGGTTCATTGTTTTCTTCCAAATTTTCATTTGGAAGTTAAAGGATTGACATGTTCTGATGCTTTGATCCTGAAGATGAAATGTTCAAGTTTACATATGAATTATTTTTTCCTTTTACTAAACCCTTAAAATTATATTTTCCTAGTATTTCTCTCTAGTTTGCTTCACCAAAATCAGCTATCAAAATGATGGGATAAAGGTTATCACAAGGCATGGATTCTATATTTTTGGAACAAAATTTATTGTTTTAACCATAGACAGAAATATTCATACCAATTCTTAAAATATATACGATAGGCACAACATCGTTCATTTATCATGAGGTAGTTATATGAAAGCCCTTATTATAAGTGGCTATTCTCTGTGCATGTATAGTGTTCTCTCCACTTTCACATTCATATACAAGCTTCATAGCACTACATACTTGCAATGGAAACAACGTTACTCTATTCTTAGGAACATGTCATTGCAAGCTTCAACAATTTCATTCATTTCACATAAAGGGGTATGTGTAAACTGTTTGGCTTTAGGCTTGTCTGGAACCTCAAAGAATGATCATTTAGAAGAATTATTAGGAAGTATAATGATACCTTAAGTGTGATTCGAACTAGAAACCTCTTGCCCACTAATTGCTTTAGCTAATTATCACTAGCTATGTTTGTTACAATGATCTAACCTCTTGAGCTACCTATCATTGGTTAGGTTTGTTGAGGTAGAACCAAGCTATAAGTAGAGCATGGACTAATTTCTCTATGACTTGTAAGAGTCAAATTGGATTTGCTACTTTTTTCTGCTGCCCAGGGTCTATCCACACTTGACAAATTAAATGTTCAGTCAAATTGGATTTGATAAATTTTTCCAAATGGTCAAAGTCCAAAGTGGTATAGCACCATTCATAATAGTCATGGATCTAGCCACAGATTTGCTCGGTAAGGCATTGACGCCAATTATTGAATATTCCATCAAGAGACAAAAACCTGATTTCTTTTTTAGATGGTGTTAGAAAACAAAGATGTTTGTGTGCTACCTGTGATAGGATTCTGTAGATTTCGGAATAAAGCATCTCAGACTCTCTGGCATTCTCGTGCAGATATCAGCATAGTAGCTTAAAATCACATAAATGATGCTAGAACAGACCAACGTCGAAATTTTTGGTGACTCATTGGTAATCAATTTTTCATTCAGTTTCCAGTTTTCTTCTTTGCTTTCATAAGTCCTTGGAGAAACAAAGTCAGAGAAAGTAGGCAATTGTAGGTGGAAATGTAAAAGGTGGTAGGAATAATGTAAAATGATAGTTGACTAATTTGCAACAAATGTTTGTATGAAATCATAAAAATTGCCACCTGTAGCATACATACTTATGGATAATGGTGCTAGTAGTTTTAAACATTAACACAGGAAATGCCCTTTTTTCACTATGACTTTCAAGCCTTATGGATTATCCTAGTGAACCCATCACTTCATCTAAGTAAGAGAGCAACAAAGGGTAACAACATTCAAATGCCTCCATGTGATTAACAAATTCATCCAATAGGACAAACAAATGCTAACACCACTATTAAAATAGTAGTCCTTACTCATGTAGAGTCCAAATCAAAGTTGACATTCTTCTATAAAAGATAACCAATCTTAGCAGGAAATCCACTATGCAAAGCTCTACTAAACTTAGGTTCAACGTTAAACATCATTTTATAGGAAATGTACAAAGCCTATGACCTACCCACACTGAAGAAGAGCAATATCAAGTTAGTGATTATAGATAAGGTTGTTATTATACCACTAAGATAGGTTGATGATGTTGTGTTCACTATAAGTGGGTGGTCTTATCGTATAGATTTCTTGGTGATTCACATAGGAGGTAACAGGGAAGAATTTTCAATTATTATGGGAAGAGCCTAGTTGAGTATAATAGATATGAAATTGGACATCAAAGATCTTTCCTTGAAAATTAACATAGAGTAGTTAAAATAAATGAGTTCCATGCATTGTATACATTGATTCAAGGTGCAAGTACATGTAGAAAATTTAGAACATTCAAGATACCACCATTTCAATAGCCAAAGTTGTAGGCACTTACAACTTGTAGTAGCAAATATTCCATCTCATCTCACTTTCCAAGTTCGTGTCCTTCGTGAATCTTATCATATATAATCTTCATAGATCCAACATAACCATTAAATCCCTCCCAATAAATATGCTTTTTTGTTTGAAAGTTCCTTAAATCACAAAATCCATTGAATCTCAAAAACTTTGCTTGATCGAATTTGTTAGGTCAAATTTTGGAGCATTTACATTGATAATGTTGATGATCTTATTGCCAAATATAAGTTTTATATCCATAATACTATCGCTATGGTGGTATACTTGTACCATCTTATCTTTAACAAATTGATCAAAGATGATGCCACTTCCTTGCGTTGATTTTCTTTTTCTAGGTAGAAAAGTTTGTAGCCTTTGTCGAAATCTCAAGCTTTTTCCTTTCTTCATCTTGTTTTTTAGAGGTAGGCAATGTTGATTTTCCTTATTTTACCATCTAACATGTTTATCATTGGATTTTCTTCTTTATCTATATCTATCCCTAATGTGGAAGCCCTTATCCACTTTCCACAACATTTGAGTGCTAATATTGGGAGTTGTTTTTGGAGGATACCTTAGCAAGGGTTTCCACATCAGAGATGAATATGAAACTTGGTTAAGTTATTTTTATAGTTTGCTTAATTCTTTTTTTCATAATGTTCACTATTACAATATGCATTTATCTTGGCTTAGGGGTGTAGTATAGTGATTAGGACACAAATTAATCATACAAGCTAAATAACTATAAATCAACATTAGAAAAACAATTCCTAATTTGAACTTTGTTAAAGTTGTTTGGATGCAACACTTCAACATATTACCAATATGTCTATATGAAGACTAGAAAATTAAAAACTGAAATTTTATTACATTTATAAACCCTTTGGATCTACTAGATAGTAGAAATGTAAGTGCTATGAGTATTGTTGTAATACCCTAATTATATATAATATGCTTACATTACAGAACATTGTTTAAAAAAAAACATGTGGTTTTCATCCTCAATGCTATTTATATTGCATAGTTAGTATATTCACTCTTGATAAGGAATTTTAAGCTATATGCCTATTTGAATTCTTAGTGATGGAATCCTATTTGTGTTTCTCAAATAAGCAGTTTGGCTATAATAATTAGTTAATGACTCTAGATAAGAGTAAGTGATAAGAAAAATGCAATCATCTTATCAAAGGATCCTTGTTTTCCAATTACCTTTAGTTATTAAAATAACTCTAATTATGATATCACCAATTCAATTATTAGTCATGCATACAACTTGCAATTCAACTTGTAAGTTCATTCAATGTTAGAAAGCCAAACTTGTTGTTTAGAGTATGCTTAGTTTCTTAAATTAATAGATGTTGAATCTAAGATTTTATGAATTACTGAAGATTACTCTTGTACAAGATCATTTAGTGTCTATAGATTTATCCTTCAACAAGCTTATTGGAATATTACCTAGAGTGTTCCCATGAAACTTGACTTCACTAACGTTCAATGGGAATCATATTTATGGGTCAATTCCTTGGGATGCCTTATCAAGGTTGGAAAACTTAATAGAACTTGATTTGTCTGGCAAAAGTTCACAGCAGGGATTTTTGGATTGGTGGTAGAATTCAAGAAAATTAAAAAAAATTCTTTAGGAAACAAGTAGTTGGAAGGCAGAATACCAGCTGAAATTGGGTGGCTTAGCTCTGCTCTGTCTAAGCTTTCAATACCCAATAACTACTTGTTAGGCAGAATTATGCAAATGGTAACCTGAAAAATCTAAGATGTTTAGTCTTGGATCATAATAATTTGTTAGGTACCATTCTTTCCAACTTAGGAGAATGTTACATATTAGAGCTTCTAGACCTTTCTTCAAATAATTTTGAAGGCTCTATCCCATCGGAGGTGGCAAATCTATACAACATTCAATTCTACTGTAATTTGTCATGCAACGCTTTGCATGGGAGATTGCCAACAGAAATTGGTCACATGATTCATGCGCTAGCAATAGATGTTTTAGCAAAGAATCAATGACACAGTTTCGGCTTGTCTTGAAGGTTTCAAAAACCTGCAATATCCGAATTTCTCTTTTAATGAGTTTCAAGGATCCATTCCAGGGTCTCTGAGCCAGCTGGGATACCTAGTGTCCATGGACCTTTCCCACAACAATATTTCTAGTCCCATACCCTTTGAACTTGAGAAACTGTAAATGCTTCAAAGTCTCAATCTTTCGTTCAATGATCTAGATGGGAAAGTTCCAAAAGGAGGATATTGTGTAGCCCTCTGTGATATCACGTACATGATATCGCAGGGGATGTGATATCGTGGCTGACGTGATATCGCGGCACATGTGATATCGCATCCCATCATACCCCCATGACTGAATAAAAACTCATCCTTGAGTTCCTTACAAAATATTGGGAAGGTATGGGATTCTTGACTGAATGGAACTAACGGTGCACTACCAAGTGTATAAATAAGAGGCAACTCTTCCTTGTTTCTCCATCTAGATCTAGACTTTAGTGAAACTTTGGCAATTTGGCCT
Organism: Gnetum montanum; assembly: GCA_015680685.1. Lineage (NCBI taxonomy): Eukaryota > Viridiplantae > Streptophyta > Gnetopsida > Gnetales > Gnetaceae > Gnetum > Gnetum montanum. The sequence goes on from MNCI01027278.1 coordinate 19,785, forward strand.
CTCCAGAGATAAAATAATTTCCATGTGCTTGCAGTAGGAGCTCGAAAGTGAACGGATCTTTATTTGAGCAAATATTGTACCTGAACACAAGTTTGTGTACAGAAATAGAGACAAACTTTTGGATAAACCTTGTAGTGCATGGACTAAGCTAATTAGGACTTTAATTATTGTTATTTATCATTTATCATTTCAATGCTTTATTAGTTAATTAAATCTTTCTCAACTAGGCTTTAACTAATCCTAACACCAGTATCCATTTTCACTTGTCATACACATCCTGAACCAGTGCAACGCTACTAGGATTACCAAACGCTAATCGTTACTAGGTTACCAAGCATTGCACACATGTTCAAAGTGATTGTACTGAGTGTAATTTAACGATTTTCTTAATTGATAAAAATGAATTACTATGCTAATAACAAAAATATAAAGTGCATAAAATAAAATAAATGTATAAGAAAATAAAATAAAAGAAATGTGTAAGAAAACAAATCTCAAGTGCTATAAGGATGAATCAAAGGGCTCATCTTTATTGCTATACACAACGTGTGGTCAGGTACACAATGCTCGAATAAAGATCTATCGACACTTAACATCCTACTGCGGGCACTTGGAAAATATTCTAACCTTAAAACAGATTACAAGAGTTTTGCTACTTGACTGCTATAAAACTTTTTCTCCCAATTGTGCACGTGGGCATTGTATTTATAGGCTTGGGAGCAACTACTCTAATAATGAGAGCAACCACTCTAATAATTAGCATAATTGCTAAAGAAACCACTAGAGTAACCACTTTAATAATTAGAATAACTACTAGAGAAACCGCTAGAGTAACCACTCTAATAATTAGAATAACTACTAGAGTAACTGCTCTCATCAAATGCCATGACTTTTATGGCTAAGGAAACACTTGACTAATTATTAATATGATGTTCACCTTTTTAATTGAAATATTTTTCTTAAAGGTATTTTTATTTTAAGTTTGATTAGCATTAAAGAATATCTAGAAGGCCTGAAAATTTTTAAGTGATCCATAGAGCTTTGGTAAAATTAATGTTCTTACATATTCTTTGTGTTTAATCTATTTGGTGGATTCTAATAAACAGTAAACCATGAATTAATATTAAATACCTAACATTTGGTATTACTTAATCTTAATGTTGGTTCAATTTCAACTCCTTTAATTTATAATCAATTCCTTAAATTTCAAACACCCTAAATTATTGGGGTAACACTACTTTATAAAGTTGGTTTTAAGTTTTATGAATGTTTCATGTTGGCTATATGTCCTAGGGTATATATAGTCATCTATCTTCTATACCTATTAATATAAACAAAAGCAACTTTAGAATAGGAGATTTTAACTTGTTTGGAAATTGCCCATATTCATAAAGGTTTATTAATAAAAGTTGGCTAAGATTCATAAACCACCACTTTAGAAAATTAGGGCCAACACAAACATGCCACACATAGAAAAATTATAGTACTTATTTTATTTACCCAATGAAAAAGTTTGTTTTGTATTTTATTTAATATAAAGTACTCTTCTAATACTTACCCTACCATGAAAAAAAATGTTGTACATCTAAGTTATTCTTAAAATACTTAAATTATTAACTATGTTCCAACTAAATATTATATTGGTTGTTTGTCTTAAGCATAAACATAATCAAAGATTTAGATCCAAAAGAGCATCTAGTAACTTCTTACAAATACTAATAAGGTTCTCGGACTCTTAAATTTAAGGTTATCATCCTTAAATTTAAAGGGGAAAAATTTTAGTTGTCAATATGCCACGAGTTCCCCCCGTGAAACAGGTACGAAACTGCCAACAGTAATTAAAAAGCTTGGAAGGTGCAATTCCTTAACGTATCTTTAGCGTTCATGGTTAATTCCTAAGTTTAATTCTATTCTCAAGCGGAAACTTGAAAAAAGCAACAAAAGTTAACAAAATTTATTTACTAATAAGTATAATATCAAAACGTGAAGAACACCCAGACGATATAATCCATAATACAGACATAAGCAGACGCATCAAAAATATGGATAAGACTTGGAGGATAATACACCCCACAAACTTAATCAATATGCACGCTGGAAACTTATGCATAACCCATGAAGGATAATATACTTTGAATGGTGGAGTGAAACTTAGATGTTGACTCTTCAAGAAGAAGACAACGTAGGCACTGAGTGGTGTTGAAGAAGACACTGTAGGTGCTGAGTGGTGTTAGGTGAGGGACTTTATTGGTGCATGATAGTGGCTTCTTATTTAAGATTCTCTTGGAGATGAAACTCAAACACTGATTCTCTTGGAAAGTTCCTCCAAGAAACGGGAAACAAAGTTCATGTCTGGTCTTTGGTAAGGGTTTTCACTGGTACAGCATAGTGCCATTTTTATAAAGTCAGAAATGCAATTCCACAACAAAGTATCCTGAATGCATTCTGATGGCAGCTTTTTGTGCAACACTTGTTCTAATTTATCAGGAAATGAATCCAGCACCCAACTGTGTAAATTGCAAAACCCATCAGGATTTTTATCAGTTGGGCTTTTACCTGTTACCATTTCTAACCAGGTTACTCCATAGCTGTATACATCTCCCTTAGGCGACACCATTCCCCCTCCTCCATACTCTGCAAATTCATTATCATGTCAAAACNCCCATAGCTATATACATCTCCCTTAGGCGACACCATTCCCCCTCCTCCATACTCTGCAAATTCATTATCATGTCAAAACCAATCCTAAGAAAATTCTTAAAATCTAAATTAGTGAATGTGTAACGACTAACCATAAATATCATGTATAATAGAAACCTCTATTATAGAGGCTTGTAAGGGTAAAGTTTAGGCAGTGTCAAATAAAGGATGATTTCAGAAAATTCAAATAAAGCCAAAGTACCAGGATGTAAGTAGGTACCTAGAGGAATATAACCAATTGATCCTGCAAGAGACAAACTTGAAGATAAGGAAGATACAGAATTAGTGCAGAGGAACTTTGCAATACCGAAATCAGCAACATGAGCAACCATATCTTCATCAAACAAGATGTTGCTAGGTTTTATGTCACAGTGGATGATTTGAATACTGCTATAATGATGCAAGTATTCCAGCCCATGTACAATATCCATGGCTATATTCACCACCTCTCTGAAGGATAAGTATTTATTCTCTCTCTACAGGGCTTGTGCCAAACTTCCTTTGGGCATCAGTGGCATGACCAGGGCTTTGTGTGCACCTTCCCAACAAAAACCGATGATTTTTACCAAATTTCTATGCTTCACCATGCTCAAGGCCTTGCATTCTGAAACAAAACCTTTCAAGGCTTCTTGATTAATTTTTTTAAGGAGCTTAATAGCCACATTAGTGCCATCTCTGAGAGTGCCCTTATATAGGGAGGCCAGGATTGTGGAACCCAGCAGCTTGTTGATGTTGAATCCTCCAGTGGCTTCGCTGATGTCTCTATAAGAGAACCAATTTCCATGGTTCTTCTTCCAGTTGTCAAATTCACAATTTAACACACCTCTATCCCCTATATCCTNATCACAATTTAACACACCTCTATCCCCTCTATCCTTCAGACTCCTTGTGCAATAGATTGATACATAGAAAAAAAGGCAAATTACCAAAACACCAGCGTAGGCAGCAACTAGAGCAATGATTTTTACCTTGGAATCAGTGTGAGTGTTTTCCACAGATGTGCAAGCAGGTAGCTGTACCCATTCTCCACAGAGCTTCGGATTTCCTAAAAATGATAGCTTGTTAAAATGATGAAATGATGCTCCCTCTGGAACTTCTCCACTTAGATCATTAAATGAAAGATTAAGGATCTGAAGCATCTACAATTTCTCAAGGTCAAAAGGTATTGAACCAAAAATATTGTTGTGGGAAAGGTCCATGGACACGAGGTTCTCCAGGTTGCTCAGAGAGCTTGGAATTGATTCTTGAAACTCATTAAACGATAAATCCAATTGTTGCAGGTTGTTGCAGCCTTCAAGAACAGATGGAATGGTGCCGCTGATTCTATTTGCTGAAACATTTATGGCTTCAGTGTGAATCATCTTACCAATTTCTGCTGGCAATTTTCCATGCAAGGAATTGTGGGACAAATTGAAGTAGATTTGAATATTGTAGAGATTTGCCACTTCCGGTGGGATGGAGCCATCGAACTTATTTGAAGAAAGGTCCAGCAGCTCTAATTTATAACATTGTCCTAAGCTGGGAGGGATCGAACCTGACAAGTTATTATGATCCAAGACTAAACGTCTTAGATTTGTCAGGTTACCAATTGCATCAGGAATTCCCCCCAACAAGTTATTTTGTATTGAAAGCTCGTACAGAGTAGAGCCAAGCCTCCCAATTTCAGAGGGTATGCTGCCTTGCAATTTGTTATTACCTAGAGCAATTCTTTGAATTTTCTTGAATTCTCCCACGGACCCAGAAACACGACCTGTGAGCTTGTTATCAGACAAATCAAGATTTATCAGGTTTTCCAGTTTCCCCAAGGCCTTCCAAGGAATTGGACCGGATATAAAGTTCCCATTCAAAAGTAGTGTCGACAGGTTGAATGGGAACACTTTTGGCAACATTCCCTTTAGCTTGTTGGAGGATAGATCTAGAACATTTAAGGCGGAGCAATTTGAAAAAGAAGATAAAATAGAAATTGTGGGAGAGCCATCATTTACAAGACGATTGGACATTACCCTGAAAACAGTCAACGACAACCTTCCAAAATGCAGAGAAATGACTCCTGTCAGCTGATTTTTATCAAATACAAGTGTACGAAGATTGCTGAAGTTCCCTAGAGATGGAGGAATGCTGCCTATCAGGTTGTTTCCAGACAAGTAGAGAATAGATAGGTTTTCCAGTGTGCCCAACTGAGAAGGAACATAGCTTGTAAAAGCATTTTGATGCATGTTTACATGGCTAAGTCTAGACATGTTGCCAACTGATTCAGGAATATCACCAGCCAATTGAGGATTTTCAAAAACATACAGAAACATAAGATTCTTTAGCTTGCATATTTCTTGTGGTAATGTGCCGGTTATGGGTGTTCGATAAATGTACAACTGTTCCAGAGAAGAGAGGTTTCCTATGGAAGAGGGAATTGAACCAGAGAGATTGTTTGTCTGGAGGGTGAGTATCTAAAGACTGAACATGTGGCCAATGCTGTGAGGAATGCTACCATGCAAGTTATTCTGTGCAATGGACAATATTTGCAACTGTGTAAGGTTTGTAAATGTGTCAGGAATGGTACCCTGGAGCCTATTTTTGCATAGATACAAATTTTGCAGGTTTTTCAAGGTGCCCAGCTGGGGAGGAATTGTACCATGAAATGAATTATTGCAAAGATCCAGGTATGTGAGATAAGATAAATTGTCGAGGGATGGAGATATTGTACCTTGGATTTGCATGCTGTAAAGATCAAGCTTCACCACTCTGCCAGCTGAATTGCATTCAACATTACTCCAGTTGCAGTAGTGTATGGAGTTAGGATGCCAATTAACCAAAGCTCCATTAGGATCAGACTCCATCATTTTCTTGAATATAAGCAAGCTTTCGACGTCTTGTTCATTCAATAATTTTGCAGAGTGAAAACTGCCATTCATCATGCAAATGGCAAACAAAACTAGATGCCATAATACAGCACTTCTACGCAGCATGTTTGTTGTTGGGATCTCCAACTTAACCTAAACGTTGCAGAGTGTTTGGCGTCACTGGCTTGGAATGCTGAATTTAAAGACTCTCAAGGGAAAGTTCATGTTGTGCATCATATTATTATTTGACTCAATGACCAAGCCACCGGCGACTCTGATTATTATTGGACTCAATGACCAAGCCACTGGCATCTCTCATGTGAGTCTAGACCCGCTTCCTCATTGTTGTGCATTGAAACACAACAAAAATCGTTAAGTGTTGTGCCAGCGTTCATGCCCAGCGTGCATGCCCAGCGTGCATGCCCAGCGTGTACGCCCAGCGTTCACGCCAAGCATGTACGCCCAGCGTGTACGCCCAACGTGTACGCCCAGCGTCTACGCCCAGCTCTTCAGAGTACACGCCCGAGTACGGAAGAGGCACACGCCCGATGACAGGATTTCCAATGGCAACATCAAGATTACGCCGAAGAGCAAGCATTGAAGCAAGTGGACATCCTTCAGCGTGCACGCCCAGCGTGTACGCCTAGCGTTCACGCCCAGCGTGTACGCCCATCGTATACGCTGGCCTGTTGTATAAGATATACGCCTGGCGTATATCATGTTTCCAAATTGTAACGCCCGGTCTATACGCCACGTGTCCCCCGGTCCGCTTTTCCCAGTAACCCTACCCCTATAAATAGCCTGTTTTTCCACATTTACCACCCTGGAGAAATTTACCAGAGAGCCGACCCAGAGCAATTACGCTGCCGAAACCCTCATACGCTTACGCTTACGCCGGAAGCCCTGCACGCTGAGCACAGTTCATGCTTCCCCTTCCGTGTCAGCCAGCTGCATCCCTCCGTCCACCGGGGCTTTACATCCGCCTTATGCCCCTACACAACTGCGTTAGACCGGTGCACAACATTTGAACTCAATAATCTATTGTTTATACTTGCTGCAAGCTCTTTTACAGTTTTATGTTAACTGGCCCACGTTTTATTTACGCTTGTTTACGTTTACGCTCCGCGTTCGGTTCGTGCCCGAATACGACCACTGTTTATGCTCGCTTTGAGGTCTCTTTTAGTTTTACGTCAATTTGGCCCACCCTTCGTTCATGCCCGCCTGCATTTTCGCTCCGTCTCCGTCCGTATTCGCCCACTGTTCACGCCGTCTGTCTGTTCGCGCCCTATCCATTCACGTTGTTTACGCTATCACGCCCGTACGCTCACGCTGTGTTTATTTCTGTTCACGTTGTCCACGCCCCGTTCCCTTTACGCCTGTTACACTTACACCGTGCACGCTTTTTTCATTGTTTACGCCCCGTTTACATATAACCCAGCGTATAACGCTTCGGTGGCGCTCGGGAAAGTCCTTGTTTGATCTGCGTGCGGACCATCCAAGGCACTCTACCTTCGTCCAGCCAGCTTGCCCTCAAGCGGAGGCAGGGTCAACTGTGCTTGTCCGCATCTCTTCCGGTGCTTGTTACATTCCAGCCCTGCACCGACGATTTCGGTCGGCACAGTTTTTGGTGCTAGAAGGAGGGCCCTTCGCTAAACAAATTCCGACGATTGGCGTTTACGCTGATTAGCGTCCTCGCTGCCGTTTTAAAACCAGGCTCAGTGTTTACGCTGTCGACTCTGGTGTTCACGCTGCACACAGACCCTAGCGTATACGCTACATGCTTACGCCAGCGTTTACGCTAAAAACCCTAGCGTGTACGCTGCACGCTTACGCCAGCGTCTACGCTGCAGACCCTAGCGTATACGCTACACGCTTACGCCAGCGTTTACGCTGGACACTTAGCCTGTAGACCTGTCTGCACCACCACATACACTGTCATCCATATCAATTTCACACACTCGATCGCCTATAATTATGAATCCTATTAACATAACCACTGCTACTACCCAGAACGTTGACATCTCGGATGCAACAACTGCCCAACAAACCGCCACACAACATATGGGAGGGCAATCCACAATGGGGCCCCGTTGATCGTTGAGGCTCCAAGGGAGAGACCCTGCCGCTAACATCATAAGCCAAGATGAGTATAACTTCATTTGCATCAAGATGCAAGCTGGCCTAGCGGTAGACCGTGCTGAGATGGAAGTAAAAAGACAATTCAAGATCTTTTACCGAGGGGGGTATGAATTCATCCCTTCCCCGTATGACGTAATCCCCATTCCGGAGCAATTCTCGGAGCTCTTTACGCAACTCCTTCTACACCGGAGCCAATCATTAGATCAGGTTACGGTAGAACCGCAACGGGATGAAGAAGACGAATTAGCTGCACAATCTGAGCATGAGGACTCTTACCATACTCTTAGTCCACATAACCAAGTGAACCCCGTATTTAATCCGGATGCAAGGGAGACCATACGTCTCCAACCCATTACCTCTGGCCACACCCAAGCACTATTACAAGAAATATCCGCGTCAGCTCAACTCCCTCCCCAGGGCCACCCTTTGCCTAACGTCTTCCCTTTTACACCAGCAGGTTCATCCTCGCAAGCACCACCCTCTCACACCAACATAGGGGTGACGTTCCAAGCCCAGTCCCAAGCGGTAAGAACGCCACACGTTATACCTGTGTCCACACCTGCTCACTACATCCCGCATATCCAAACGCATGCGCCCCCTTTCATTACTATAACCCAACAAGGGGCCTCCTCATACAACATGGCCGGACAATGGCCGATGACGGGCACGACGTCGCACCAGACTTCCCACCATTACATACCACCCCACACGTTGCCATCAACTCATGTACCTCACGCACAGCCACGACCACAGCAGCAAAAGCCTCCTCCTTATAATGTAATGCCCCTGATGCCATCTACCGTACACTACCCACAAACGCAACCCCCAACAACACAACTTTTAGCCTTCCAGCCTACTGTTCAACAATCTAACCCATACGGCATGCCACAAGCCCAAACCACCTTGCTCCCAAACGCTCAGGATTGGGCGGATGCCAAAAAAATGATGCAGGAATTGACGGATGAGGTAAAGCACTGCAAAACCATCAACGATGGGGAGATGAGAGTGATATATTTCTATAATGATGACCCGATCAGCTCCTCTGTCCCACCCTTAACCTTGCCCAAAGGCATTCCCCTGCCCACACTAACCAAGTATAACGGGGAGATAGATCCTAATGCCCATCTCATAACCTTCCAGTTGGAATGTGCCCTGCTCCAGGCTTGGCCCCACGCTATCCTCCGGGTGTTTCCCATGTCCCTTACAGGAAGGGCACTCGATTGGTACCGCGCCTTGCCCAGGAACTCCATCTGCGCATTGGATGACTTTTTACGCCAGTTTGTGACCCGGTTCAAGTATAACTTGAAACCTGAGCCAACGTTGGATAGTCTCATGCAGATTAAGCAGGGGCCTCTCGAACCCGTTCAAAAATTTATTCAAAGATGGAGTGCAGCCCTGAACGAGCTTCATGAACCGATCTCCCCATTTTACCTGCTCACAATTTTAAAAGGAGCCATCAATGATTTCTTTAAATCTAAATTGTATTACCTCAATGCACACGATCTCAATCAGGCGTTCGAACAAATTAAGAACATTGAAGAAGCTGCCCAAATCAGCCATGACCCAGCCTACACAGCTTTTAAGAATCAACATGCTAAAAAAGACAAGGAAAAGAATAAAACCACTATAGCGGCCATTGCAGGGACGCAAAAACAAAAGCCACCAGCACCACCCACTAACTACTATCACCCCCAGCCCGCAGCCACCACACAAGAATCATCATCGCAACAGAATCTGACAAACCGTATGCAGAATTTTGAGAGGAAAGAGCCCTCTCAATACACGTCCCTGCCAATGAAGCCTTCCCAACTCTTTGATCAACTCTTAAAGGCTGGGTTGATGAGCCACAAAAAATTATCCCCTGCGGCAATACAAAGACACGACCGATTCTGTCAACTCGTACAGAATCCGAGCCTAGCAACGCCAGATGAGCCTCCCGTACCCAAAGGATTCCGAATGGATCGCTTTTGCGACTATCACCAAAGACCAGGTCAGGGGACAGATTATTGTTTCACTTTGAAACAAGACATCCAGCGAATGATTGACGAGGGCAGCATCACATTTGACGGGGCTAACCCCGTTCAACCGCAAAATCAGACCATGGGGGTGTACCAAGACCCCCTAAACACTAAGGAGACTCCATACACAATTAGCACGATGTACTGTGACGATGATCCTGACATGCCCCACATTAACACGATACACCCCAAGAATAAGGAAATGTCTAACAAGCCATTTGTAGTCCAAATCCCTCCTGCTGAGCCTGCGCTAACACCACAGACATCTCGCACCCCGCAGCAGCCATACATAGTCCGCGTGCCCTCGGTTACACCGGCCTCTAACATGACGACGCGCCCACAACCTTACATAGTGCGCAACCCTCCTGTAAATCTAGCGAATGCCACGCCTTACGCTCGGCCTACCCCTTTTGTAGTCCGAGTACCACCTGCAGTTGCCATGACAGAAGTCCCATCTCCGTTAAGACCAACTCCATACGTCGTTCGGGTGCCCGCACAGACTCCTGCCCAGTCATACCTGCAACCCCGCCCTACCCCATATGTCGTAAAGGTCCCTAGGAAAACTCAGGTTCCGAGGCCGAATCCACCCCCACGTAACACATGAGAACGCCTGGCGGACAAGCTCACACGTGAGCGGGTAGAGAGAGAACGCCAACGGCTAGCCATGGAGCCACCTAAACCAACAGCTCTTAGCTCCATGCCCATGGCACCATCCGCTGATCTACCTAACGTAGGTGGCAGTGGTGAAACTTCTCAGACACACGACCCACGTGAAACTCCTAACATCCGCAAGAACGATAAACCACAAAAACGCGAGATAAAATTCTTGGGTCCCATGGACCTGGTCCCTCTCAACCAAAATTCTCCTGACAGCAGAGATTTCGCGACAGTCCTAACACAAGTCACTCAGGCACTAAAGCAAAAGAACACCTCTCTAAGCTTATATGATTTAGTGCTAACCTCCCAGACTCATCGTGAGGCCCTTGTGCGCATGTTAACATCTATCTCGGTGAGCGAGGACTTACCTCCAAGTGAACCGGCAATCCACGCCGTAATGTACCCTCCTCACGGGGTTAGCCCCAAACCCTTGAGCTTCCACGATCAGAGCGTCAAAATAGATAAAATAACGGGTGAGGTGACGACGACCCCTATGTTTATAACTATACATATAAACCAGTTTAAGATATATAGGGTACATGTAGATGATGGGGCAGCCACCAACGTTGTCCCATATCCAATCATCAAACAACTGGGGCTTACAGATTCGATCAAACCCACGACAACCGTGTGTTTGAAATCCTTCAGCGGGTCGCGCGTGTTAGTCAAAGGCACGATAACCCTTGACTTTATAGCGGGAAACCAATTCCCCTCATCTGCTGATTTTCTGGTAGTTGATGAGATGCCAGGGTTCAACCTCATCTTAGGAAGACCCTGGTTAGCCCAGTTAAGAGCCGTTTCATCCCCCATACACCAGGAAATTCATCTGCCCTACGAGGGTGGAGAAGTCGTTATTCACGGGGAGGCAGTCGCTCCCATCATCTCATCAAGCTCAGACGTGGAGCAAGGTTCGGAAATACAGCTCGAACAGCCCACCCAAAACGACGAGAATACCCAATCACCAATACATTCCAACCCCCCTACCACAGATCGAAACTCCCCCAAAATGAAAGCGCCATCGCCTGACACGCCGCACCTGAGGCCTTGTGAAGAAGACATCACGAAGCCAACGACCGATAGCGGAACTCTCGAAAATACAATCACCGAAAACATTCTAACAAACAGCTCATGGGCCGAATTACCATTTAACGTAATTAGTGAGGGAGACGCCGAGTATAAGATCATGCCTATCAGTGCACCCTCTGACGTAAAAATAAAGAATATCAGAAAACAGTTAAAATAGAGAACAGACCTCTGGTCCGAAATGACGTTAAACTACAAGAAGTCCGAAATGACACTAAACTACGATAAAACAGCAAACAAAAATAATTAAAAGCCACTCCCCGTCCAAAACGACACTAAACTATTATGTCCGCAATGACATAAAACTAGCCACGATCAGCAATGATCGGTTACCCGAAAAATCTACTCGCGTTTTCCAAAAAGTTCCTTAGTTACATATGGGGCCCGAAATGGCCATAAACTAGTATCATCATCTCCATTCTGCTTTTAATCGCTTCTTGTATCGTACTTAAAATAGAAAACAAACCAAAACATTTTACATTTCCACGCCATGATAAACCCAAAATCAACAAATATATATATATATATATATATATATGCATGTTATTACATACAATCAACAATCTTTGTTCATTGCGTAACGTTCGAGTTACAATTTCAGTACAAGTTCGGATAGAAGAACAAAGAAAATTTTAAGACACTAAGCGTTTGGGGTGGGAGGGTCATCCTCCTCGGGCCCACCAACATCAGGTTCCCCTGCCCCACTGGGGCCAGCTTCTCCGGTCTCGTCCCCACCTTCATCCTAAAAAGATCAAAGAAGGAATAATCAACACACGACAACAAAAAAAATGAAATGAAAATGAATATAAAACAAATGAATGATGAGTAAACGTCAAAATTTCAAACATTAAAAAGACACAAAATGCTTACCATAGGAGGTCCTCCCAAACCAAATTCGAGCCGCCGTAGGATCTCCTCTTCAAGAACGCTTGCCCAGTCTGTCCCATCTAGACCCAGGTCTACATCAGCCAAAGCCTTGCCCTTATCAACGGCTGTCCAGGTGGGGCGTTTCAAAGGGAATTCACCCACTGACACCTCCCCAGAAGCTATTGTTATCCGCCGTTTTGGAGACTCCATCTCTACGATTGTGTTCTGGGTGAAGGTGTCGAAAGCGGAGCGCAGACCAAGACCTTCCACAAACATCTCTAACTGTCGCTTCTCAATCAAAACTTCTTTTAGTGACTTTTTGTATTGGTGCTTGTGGTTCTTTTCGTCTTGTCCCCATTTGCGAACTTTGGAGGCGAAGGCCTTCCAATCTTGACACTTGGTGTTCAGCAGGTCAATTTGGGCTCTTCGCTCTCCCAGCCTCCGTATCAGCCCTGCATGACGATTGAGAAGGTCCCAATACCTTGTATAGGTGACCTCGGATGTCCGCCAAGAGCGATCATTGTTTAACTTAGCTGCTGCGAACTCATAGCTGGCCTTCAAATCATCACGTTCTTTTGACAAGGCAGAGTTCTCCTTATCTTTGTCCTGAATTTGAAGCCATAATTGTTCGATAGAGCGCCTGCACGTCCACACTGCTTTAGCATTATGGACAAAACCCTCTGCCACCTCTTCATATACGGGTCTGGGCACTTGTTCAATTTCAGGGGAAAGTGCAGGCAAGCTCTCCATATGGACAGGCTCAGATGGGTCCCACCTTAGTTGGGCGCCTGTTCGTAAAAAAAAAGGGGGGGGGGGGTAAACGTTAAAACAAATGGGACTAAACATCCAACTCTAAAATAAAAATGTTAGATACTTCCGTACCGATACTGGGATCGATCCTCTCGATTCGTTCGACAACCTCTTCAGCCACCCCAGCCACGAAATCCCTTTTACTTGGCATTTCCATCCAAGTAAAAGGACCATCGGTGCGCGAAGAGCTAGCCTTCGGAGGCACTTCGGGAGGGATTTCTTGTTCCTTCTCTGAGACGGTTTCACCCACCTTTGAATCAACCGAAAACACATCATAATAGGGTAATCCAAAAACATATTAAGGTTGCATAACTGAGTAATGGGACATACCATTCCTTCTGATCTCCTCTTGGGTTGGAGGGTCTCCAAGGTCAAGGTCCCCCGTAAGAAAGCTTTTAAGCATTTCTTCAGTTTCCGCTTGGTCGTCTAGGGGTTTAGTCCCTCCAGTCCCTCCAGTCCCCTCCTCCAGCAATTCGGTGCCTCCCGCCAGGTCGGTCAACTCCTCATCCTCCGGTATGGTCTGCAGATCATGTCTTTTAACTGCTCAACTCAAAACAAACGGGGTCAACCACATACAACCAGTAACAATTAAAGCTATGTACAAGACAAGTAAAATAAGAATAAGAGGTTTACCAAGAATCTTAAATCGAATTCGTTTAACTCTGGGCTGCTCAATCTCGCTGGTTCCCTCAGCTGTGCTGTCCCGCTTCCCCAATTTGGACTTTGCTTTGCCAATTATCTCTTTTACCACCCGCTCTGGATTCCTTGAAGTTGGGGGTACTTCATCGGGTTCCGCCCCTAAGCTTTCACGTGTGTGGAGTGAGGGCCCAGACGACCCACCTGTGGTGATCATATGGGATTCATCGATCCCCTCGGGGGTGTCTTGGGACTTAGCCGTGTCAAATAAGTGGTTCAACCAGGGGCGAGATAGCTGATACCTATCACGCAAGATAAATTTGCCTTCCCCACGAACCACCAAGAACTCGGCCAAGCGACGGATATAGCCAGCAAAGAAAGCAAATGTGAAGTGAGACTGCGCCTCTATATTTGAGTGCATTCGCTCTATATCTTTGGTCATCCCGGCTAATAAAAACTCTGCCCATTTATAACGTACACCGGCCTCTAGAATGGTGCGCATGACTCGTATAGCTTCCACACCGAAAGTCTTAACTTGCGATAAAGTCTTTGGAAATAAACGCGCTCTAAACAGGGGATAGAGTTCGTTAACTTCCTCAACTTTTGTTTTCCCCTGCATAGGAAATCCCTTAGTACCCTTCTTGATCCCTAGCCAGTCCTCCAAACCACGGATCATATCAATTTCTTTATGCGTCCTGTCCATGACGACTTTCACACCATTGGCAGGCACGCCAAACAAATCCGAGAGAAATTGAGGGGACAGCTCAAAAGTCACTCTCACGCCCCTAATACGGGTGCTATAGCAAGAGACAGATCTATCGAATGAATCTATAATCCCGATCATCTCCGCTATAGAAATATTTGGGCTAGGGGCGAGAAAGAGCACTGTGAGGCCGGCGTGCTCCAGACAAGCAACAATAGACGGCGGAGCCTTCTTCCGCAACCACTTATGGGCAACGCTGGTCTCACCGAATTTCAACGAAAGAGTAGCCTCTGTCCTCCCAGTTACAATAGAATCCCCACCCGAGGTAGCGCCAGCTGCAAGGACGAATCCAAGATCGTCATATCAAATTGACACTTAGCAATGGACTGAATTAAAACGTGACACTTAGGAAACATGTCTACTCACTTTCAGTGTTGGACCTTGGAGTCTCAGCCAAATCGGAATCGGGTGGGAAAATTGGTCCATTTAGAGCCTAGTCAGCATGTAGCCAACCACGCGCAGCACATTGCGCGAACGCCTTCGAAAACTTCTTGGGGAAATGCCTCATGGCATCCCTCGTATGGGCCAAGACAGCCCCGCACAAATTCGGACCCACCATAAATGCTTCCACGGCCGTGCGTGCCAACCCAATCCCATCATCGCCCACGTAGGCTCCATCTGGCGTAATTTTTGGCCTGCGAGAGACGAACATGTGTCAAAACAAGAGCAAATATTTGAATGTGAAAAACAAACGAGTAATCAATGTTAAGACGAGATTACCTTTCAACCCTGTATACTATGCCGGGCGGATTCTGGAAGAAGGTGTGCACGCGGCCAGATAAGAATAATGTGCTGTTAATGTAGTTGGGTCCCCGCGGCAGCCGGTCCCACACACGTGTTAATCGACGCGCCGATCTCGGGCCACCAGGAGGAACACCTTCAGTGACGAGCGGCCCTTAATCAACGTCCTCCATGAACATCCTGACGTCTTCTGATGCGCCAGGTAGCATGGCCTCGATGATGCTTCGATCCGCATCTTCGCTTAGATGAGACCAAACTACGATGTCAAAATGATCTAGCAGGAAGGCCAAGAATTCAGAAGCCCCGTCCTGGAACCAAACCCCATTACGCTCAATGGTTATATTCGGGGGCGGATCACTACTGTCTAGAGGACCAAACCATGTTAGGACCCCAACCAACTCGATCACGAGAAGGGGAGGTTCAATGTCTCTGCAAACAATTAAACAACACCAAAAATCAATATTCGAAATACTTCATTTTAAAATATTTTCAGACGTTTACGGAAAATTTCTAAGTCACGCTCGGCGTATACGCCCAGCGTGCGAAAAACAAGTCATGCTAGGCATATACGCCCGGCGTGCGAAAAACAAGTCACGCTCGGTGTATACACCCAGCGTGCGAAAAACAAGTCACGCTCGGTGTATACGCCCGGCGTGCGAAAAACAAGTCACGCTAGGCGTATACGCCCGGTGTGCGAAAAACAAGTCACGCTCGGCGTATACGCCCGGCGTGCGAAAAACAAGTCACGCTCGGCGTATACACCCGGCGTGCGAAAAACAAGTCATGCTCGGCATATACGCCTGACGTGCGAAAAATAAGTCACGCTAGGCGTATACGCCTGGCGTGCGAAAAACAAGTCACACTAGACGTATACGCCCGGCGTGCGAAAAACAAGTCACGCTAGGCGTATACGCCCGACGTGCGAAAAACAAGTCACGCTCGACGTATACGCCCGGTGTGCGAAAAACAAGTCACGCTCGGCGTATACGCCCAGCGTGCGAAAAAAAAGTCACGCTAGGCGTATACGCCCGGCGTGCGAAAAACAAGTCACGCTCGGCGTATACGCCCGGCGTGCGAAAAATAAGTCATGCTCGGCGTATACGCCCGGCGTGCGAAAAACAAGTCACGCTAGGCGTATACGCCCGGCGTGCAAAAAATAAGTCACACTCGGCGTATATGCCTGGCGTGCGAAAAACAAGTCACGCTCGACGTATACGCCCGGCGTGCGAAAAATAAAAAAAATAACAGTTGCTGAAACCCTAAAAGCTGACATTAACCCTACACTACAGAAAATCAATAAGAACAGGGTCAAGGGCCTACCTGCTAGAAGATCCGGGCCAGGCGGGGATGCTCGGGCGGGGTAGACCCTGCAGCATTGCTTGACTCTCCTCGGCGAATGTCAGCTCGGGTCCTTTCTGACCTCGGCCCTCTAGTTCTTTGCCTCTGCCCATCTCGGCGTGTATGCTGTCCTTCTCGACGTATACACTGGGTTTTCTCGGCGTGTACGCTGGGTTTTCGTGGCGTGTACGCTGGGTTTTCTCGGCATGTACGCTGGGTTTTCGCGGCGTGTACGCTGGGTTTTCGTGGCGTGTACGCTAGGTTTTCGCGGCGTGTACGCTGGGGTTTTCGTGGCGTGTACGCTGGGGTTTTTCGCAGCATGTACGCTGGGGTTTCACTCAGTTCACGCTCATGCTCAAACAACCGAATGACAAAATGACGCCCCTGCCTCCCTTTTTATAGCGCGTTCACGCTGACGCTGACGCCGCCGCCGCCGCTTTCCCGTTTTTCTTGCTTTTTACCTCGTTTTTCGTGCTTTTCGAATTCGCTTTGAATTTTTTTCAAAAAAGATGTAAAATTTACACACAGAAATGACATATACAACAGATTTCGGCGTTAAACTGCCGTACGTCGCCCGGTAAGGCGTTAAACTGCCATTTGTCACCCGGTAAGGCGTTAAACTGCCATTCGTCGCCCGATAAGGCGTTAAACTGCCGTTCGTCGCCCGGTAAGGCGTTAAACTGCCGTACGTCACCCGGTAAGGCCTTAAACTGCCATTCGTCGCCCGGTAAGGCGTTAAACTGCCGTACGTCGCCCGGTAAGGTGTTAAACTGCCGTACATCACCCGGTAAGGCGTTAAACTGCCATTCGTCGTCCGGTAAGGCGTTAAACTGCCGCACGTCACCCGGTAAGGCGTTAAACTACCATACGTCGCTCGGTAAGGCGTTAAACTGCCGTACACTGTCATGTTGACTCACTTTCATGCATATACACTAAAAGAATGCTGAAAAGCGTAAAATGACCTCCGCTATCTTACCAAACTCTCCGCTTATTGACAGGAACTTCCCTAATGGATTGCAATTGCTTAACCAGTCCATTGGTCATGGACGGACCATACGGTCCAGTTGAAAGGAATATCGACGCGAGTCTCGTTTATGCAAGCTCATTGGCAAACAACATGATCATAGCCTCAACACAACAAACAGTTCAGGAATATGAGGGAATGACAAAGTCCCTCGACATTGAAGCCGAAAACATTACTGAAGATCCTCTAATTGAGACTCCCATAACTATGCCCAACGGGGAGGTCAGAATCCTAAAGTTAAGTGCGTTACTAGAACCATGTCTAGCTAAAGATATAGAAAACATACTTAAAGATAATATAAAAGCATTCGCGTGGTCCTATGTAGACATGCCCGGATTAGACCCTCGTATCGTCCAGCACAACATAATCTTGGATCCAAAACTAAGGCCAATAAAACAGAAAGCACGAAAGGTCAAACCTGAAGTAGCATTAGCAGTTCGTAGTGAGATTACCAAGCTCTATCAAGCTGGTTTCATTAGGGCTATTGACTATGCTGAATGGGTATCAAACATGGTTATAGTCCCAAAGAAGAATGGAAGTATTCGTCTTTGCATTGACTTCCAGGACCTTAACGTAGCAACCATAAAGGATGACTTCCCCTTACCTAGCATCGATCAACTAGTTGATTCAACTGTTGGGCATGCCCTATTATCCTTTATGGATGGGTTCTCAGGATATAACCAGATACGTATCAATCCAGAACATCAGCTCCGAACTACTTTTATGACACCTTGGGGAACCTTTTGCTATACGATGATGCCTTTTGGTCTCAAGAATGCTGGGGCCACGTATCAACGAGCGATGACATATATTTTCAGTGATTATATCTTACACTCGCTCAATGATTACGTAGATGACATAGTGGTCAAATCAAAGTCACCAAAACAACACGTGCAAGACCTTGACTTAGTATTAAAATGTTGTTTAAAATACGAACTAAGGATCAACCCGAAGAAATGCGTTTTCGTCGTCAAAACTGGCAAAATGCTTGGATTTGTAGCCTCAGAGGTAGGGATACGGGTATACCCCGATAAGGTTAAGGCCATTATGAACCTAAAACCACCTAGCAATCTAACTGAACTCCGAGGGCTACAAGGGCGGTTGCAGTTCATTAGGAGGTTCATAGAAAATTTGACTGGAAAACTTACACCTATGAACCACCTACTACGCAAAAACACCCGCTTTGAATGGACATCACAGTGCCAAGAAGCATTTGACAACGTCAAAACAGCGCTCGCTCGGTTGCCCACCGTATTCCCGCCCAAAAACGATAGGTCGTTTTACATCTACTTGGCAACGTCAGAATCATCGATCGCATCCATGTTGTGCCAAAAACGAGATGACGGAATTGAGGTACCTGTATACTACCTGAGTCATGCAATGGTTGCCCACGAAAAGAGATACAACGATGTAGAAAAGTCATGCTTGGCTTTAGTTTTCTCTTTAAAAAAATGGCGACATTATCTATTTCAAAATCAAGTTAACATAATTTGCAAAGATAATGTGCTCAGAGCTATAACCGGAAACATCTATGAATCAAGCAGGATAGCTCGTTGGAAGGCAATCATAGCTGAGTTCGACTTACACTATGTGACACAATCATCAGTAAAGGGTCAAGCCATAGCGAATCAAATGACCACGTCACCAACGTATGATCCTGGCACGATAGAACCCGAATTCCCAGATGAAAATATAAATGCAATAGACATGGTGCCGAATGATTACGATGCGGTTCTAAATTTTGATGGAGCATCCACCTCCCGAGGAGGAAGTGCCGCCGCTATAATAACATACCCCTCTAGAGAAATTAAGCCTTTCGCCTACTGCTTCAATTTTCACTATACTAACAACATAATAGAGTATGAAAGTCTTCTCAGAGGTCTTGCGGCCGCACTAGCCTTAGACATTACACGGCTTGTAGTCAGAGGAGACTCACAGCTAGTCATAAACCAAGTCACAGATGTCTATACATGTAAAGCGCAACATTTACAACCATACTGTGATTTGGCTAAACACCTTCTTAAACGATTTGAAAATGTCGATGTCCAACATGTCTCTAGAAATGACAATACTATTGCAGACGCATTAGCAACCTTAGCACTAAAAATTTCCCCTGACATGTTTCATGCATTGCCAAGCTCCATAACCAGTTGTGCTGAACCCATAACCAATACTCTCGACGCATTGCCAGTCGCATCTGTCAGCACAACACACGCTAACGAGTGGTACGACGATGTGAAAGAATACCTCCTGCGTGGTGAAACACCCCACCACTTAACCAATGCACAAAAGGATGCAGTGTGCAAGCGCTCTAGAAAGTACACATTAATAGGGGATACATTGTGCCTTCGATCCTACGAAGGCATATTGCTAACATGCGTCAATAGTGCTGAAGCCCAAACAATAGTTGAGCAAGTGCATGATGGAATACGTGGATGACACATTGCACCAAGGGCAATGGCTACTAAAATAAGACACCTAGGCTACTATTGGCCGCACATGGAATACAACTACCAGTCCAAGGTCAAAACATGTAGTGTATGCCAAAAACACGCTAATCTCATCCACATTCCACCAAACGAGCTACACACAACGCAAATCACGTGGCCCTTCCAGAAGTGGGGAATAGACCTCATCGGCCCGATTTTATTATAATAGCAACCGAATACTTTACGAAATGGGTAGAGGCGGCACCCCTCCGTAAAATTACCTCTAAACAGGTGTGCATCTTCATCCTCGAAAACATCGTAACCCGTTTCGGCATTCCCATGGCAATCATCACCGACAATGGACCACAATTTAGTAGTGTTGAGACTAAAATGTTTTGCGATAGTCTAGGGATCAAGCACTCGTTCTCATCCCCTTACTACCCTCAGAGCAACGGGCAGGCGGAATCAACAAGTAAGACAATCATCGCAGTACTCAAAAAGATGCTTGTCCAGAGCAAACGAAGATGGCACGAACAACTGGTGTATGCATTATGGGCATACCGTACCACGCACCGGACCTCGACAGGTAAAACCCCATATAGTCTTGTTTACGGTTCAGAAGTTGTTTTACCTTTAGAATTGTAGGTACCATCTCTAAGGATCACGCTCTCCGGACTCCTCGACGATGAGCAAAACAATGATTTACGCATCATTGACCTGGACTCGATGGAGGAGGAACACGTGCGTACACTCGATCAGATCGAATGGTATCAGAAACAACAATGGCAATGACACCGACATGACATTCATAAACGCCCCATCAAAGAAGGAGATCTTGTACTTAAAGCCGCTCGTGAAAATCCGGATAAATTCTCAGTCAACTGGGAAGGGCCTTACCTTGTTATCAAAGCATTCGACAACGGGGCATTCAAACTAGCTGACATGGATGGAAAAGAGTTTGCAAATCCAACCAATCATCTGTTCCTCAAACCGTTTTATACATAAGTACGAACTCAGATACCACAGAACAGTCCTGGATTATGACTTAAAACTGATACCACAGAACAGTCCTGGGATCATGACTACAAACCGGTACCACTGAGTTCGCTAAGACTATAAACTAGCTCGCCTCTTCGGGGTCCGCTAAGACTTAAAACTGGCAACGCAACGTCCGCCACGATGTTAAACAGGCAATGTCCAACGGGTTATGATACAAAACTAACCCATGGTAGTCCGCTAAGACTATAAACTGGTGTGTTCATCTCAGGCTCTTCATTCCATAGCCACATTCATTCATCAGAATCATCGCATCCCTCGTCATCGACTCCAACATTCAAAACCCAGAATCGCCCGAATAATTTTGTCCACCTGCAGCCGGTTAAATCTAAGCACACTAATTCACTCATGGTTTGCTTGTCTCTTTGGAGTTGTGTTTGCAGGATGACGCCCAGAAGTTCTCGTACGAGGTAGCGCTTCATCGTAAGTAGCAAGATAAGGCAAAGTCCATTTGTTCACTTGGCAAGGCTAGATCGAACCGTTAACCCGCACATTCCCATTCCCCGAAAACCCACTATCTATCTACCAAATCATGGCATGCTGCGAAATGTTATAGCGGTCGCAGCACATAGAACACAAAGTTTGCGCATGAGCACAAAAAAAAACAAAACAAAAAAAACGTATTCATGTTAAACGCAATCAAGAGACGTCCTATCGCATGGCTTTGGCTCTTCGCTAACGGTTTCCCCAAAGAAGGGAGCTGTTCCTCCAAAGAATGTGAAACATCATCCCGTGGCTTTGTCCGTGACAACTGGTTCTCTTGGAAAATCACCAAGAGCACGGTTCCTCCAAAGGACGCACATCACACACCTGAGTTCCGAGTCTGCCGAAAGACGGCTATCAACAAGGACCAGCACACTGCACACCTGAGAATCTTACACTCCCAGCATGTTCCCCTGGGCAACGACCGATCCCCACAATCCCTTTCCTCCTGCCAATTACCAATCTCGCCCTTTCAATCCCGTATACCACTAAACACGGTACGATGAGGTCTGGCCAGGTGGCAAGGGACAAGGCTTTTATCGAGTGGCTTGCGGTGTTTTGTGCTTCTTTGTCGACGCTTCTCGGGTCGATTCCTCCAAGAGTCAACAAAGAGGGGCCAATGAAACACCACAAAAATCGTTAAGTGTTGTGCCAGCATTCACGCCCAGCGTGTACGCCCAGCGTGCACGCCCAGCGTTCACGCCCAGCGTCTACCCCCAGCTCTTCAGAGTACACGCCTGGGTATGGAAGAGTCACACACCCGACGACAGGATTTCCAATGGCAACATCAAGATTACGCCGAAGAGCAAGGATTGAAGCAAGTGGACATCCTTCAGCGTGCACGCCCAGCATGTACGACCAGCGTGTACGCCCAGTGTGTATGCCTAGCATTCACGCCCAGCGTATACGCCCCAGCGTTCACGCCCAGCGTATACACTGGCCTGTTGTATAAGTTATAAGCCCGACATATATCATGTTTCCAAATTGTAACGCCCGGTCTATACGCCACGTGTCCCCCCGTCTGCTTTTCCCGGTAACCCTACCCCTATAAATAGCCCATTTTTCCACATTTACCACCCCGGAGAAATTTACCAGAGAGCCGACCCAGAGCAATTACGCTGTCGAAACCCTCATACGCTTACGCTTACGCCAGAAGCCCTGCACGCTGAGCACAGTTCACACTTCCCCTTCCGCGTCAGCCAGCTGCATCCCTCTGTCCACCGGGGCTTTACGTCTGCCTTGTGCCCCTACACAACTGCGTTAGACCGATGCACAACATTTGAACTCAATAATCTATTGTTTATACTTGCTGCAAGCTCTTTTACAGTTTTATGTTAACTAACCCACGTTTTATTTACGCTTGTTTACGTTTACGCTCCGCGTTCGGTTCGTGCCCGAATACAACCACTGTTTACGCTCGCTTTGAGGTCTCTTTTAGTTTTACGTCAATTTGGCCCCCCCTTCGTTCACGCCCGCCTGCATTTTCGCTCCGTCTCCGTCCGTATTCGTCCACTGTTCATGCCGTCTGTCTGTTCGCGCCCTATCCATTCACGCTGTTTACGCTGTCACGCCCGTACGCTCACACTGTGTTTATTTCTATTCACGCTGTCCACGCCCCATTCCCTTTACGCCCGTTACGCTTACACCGTGCACACTTTTTTCATTGTTTATGCCCCGTTTACGTATAAACCAGCGTATAACGCTTCGGCGGCGCTCGGGGAAGTCCTTGTTTGATCTGCGTGTGGACCATCCAAGGCACTCTGCCTTCGTCCATCCAGCTTGCCCTCAAGCGGAGGCAGGGTCAACTGTGCTTGTCCGCATCTCTGCCGGTGCTTGTTACATTCCAGCCCTGCACCGACGATTTCGGTCGGCACATGCATTATTAGCACTCATTTGGACTTTTGTGACCCTACTTTAAAATTCATTGAGTGGTGGGCCTCCTTGTTGTTGTTACAACTGCACTACATTAATTACGGAATCAAACTTTTCATGCCTTGAGAATGCTTATTCTTTGTTCTTTTGATCATGCATTAAGACTCTTCTCAAATTGCTTCTTTCAAATTAAGTAATGGGGCTATTCTATTAACTTTGCTCGCTCTTCTCTAAAATTAAATAAGTAGTGAACCTTTTCTTTGTTCTTTCTACCTTACTATGACTTTTCTAACCTTACTTCTTTAAAATTAAACTAGTGTGCCTTTTCTTTGTTCTTCTAACCCTACTACGATAATTATGTACTCAAATTTTTCTACTCCAGAAATCATGCTTAGATTTTTCTTACCTTGACCCTTCATCAGGTTAGAATTTCAAGATTTTAGTAGGTATCAAGAGGAGATTCTCTAACTTTTAAAAAAAAGTAGAAATATATTTTGTTTATTGTTAAAAAGTGTCATGAGTATACAACATCATCATCATAGCCTTGTACTAACAAAATATGAAGGGTTACATGAGATCTCTTTTGTCATTATGAAAAGCTAGATCTTTATTTATTTACAATTTTTTCAAATCATCTTCAATTATTTTTTCAATCTTTTTATGTTCCTTTTGATATCTTTTTTGGAATAGTGATGTAGGAAGCTTTTCTATAGGCTCATTATCTAATCTATTGTGTACATTCCCCAACCATCTAAGACATCATTCTTATAGCTTATTTGAAATAGAAGCAACTCAAAATCTTTCTCTAATATATAAAACTATGCAATCTATTATTATTATTATTATTTGTAACATTCAACATCCATCAAAGCATCTACATTTTTGCCATATTGATTTGTTATTCATTCTTCTTTTGTATTCGTCAACATTCATCACCATAAAATATAGCAAGTATGATGGCTATCCTATTGTAGTGAGCAACCTCTTACCATTGAATTGTCATGTTTACTTTACTACTATTTATGTTGTTGTCCAAATTGCATTCCATAAATTCTTGTATTGATTTTTAGTCCTAACCTTTTAGCATCTAGAAGTTAAATTGCAATAGACAATGATGATACGATGATATAAAATTTATCATAGTTATATAAAATCTTCAAAATTTACACGTTAGTAAGCTTACCTTAAATTAAATTAACTCATATATTTGACAAGGTGAATCTCTTTTTTAAAGCTTTAAACTAAAATCTAATGAGCTATGCATGTGTCATTGCATCTCATAAATTATTGGATATGGTTTGGTTTGATTCAAGATAACTTGGTGCATTCATTTTTAAGAATTTAATGCTCTTAAGGAAATTTTTGTAAGTGGTCTCAATTGGAAAACAAAACGTAAACTTATGTGATGGTAGTCTTGGAAAAGCACATAAACTTGATGCGATGTAAATGAGCCCCGGTGCCTTAGAGGTGATGTGATGTATATTAGCCTAACAGAGACAAGAGTGGAAGTGGAATTTCATTTCATTTCATTGGCAGACTTAGTCCTCGATCCTTCATTGGTCTCCCCTGAATCGTTGTGGATTGGTTAGTCTCGCTTGAATCGTTGCAGATACAAGTCCATAACCATAAATATTAGCATTCATATTTTACGATGAAAAGCACGAATAACAGCACCATAGTAACGATGATTCTAATGGTGTAACTGTCCCCTACTTTTTGAGTTTTACTTTTCTATTATCAGTATCTACACCATGCTAGAGGACAAAAACAACGGGTTGTAAATGGAGGAAACGTGTTCACTTTCAAAATTGCGGAGAAAACGAGTAACGAGTCTTCTGCGCCATGCACAAAATTTTCGTGAAGTATCTTTTCAGGAATATGCGTTCGCTTTCAATGCTAAAATTGTGAGAAAACGCGTATAGCGTCTTGTGGGTCCATGTACAAACTTTTCGAGAAGGTTCATGTTTACTTTGACCTAAAAGAAACCGGAGGAAAATTCACATTCATTGAATGCCAAAATTACGGAAAAAACGTCTACCGCTTCTCCTCAGCCCATGCACAAAATTTCCGAGAAGCTGCCTCCAAAGACTTAGTTCAAAAAAGACCAAAAACAGACGGCAGAGGGTAAAATATGGTTTTTTTTATAGAGATCTTAGGTATTCGGCTAAGCATATAGTTGAGAACGAGCATTACGTGAATTATCATTCACCTCATCCTCTAAATGCAATGAACCTACAAAGTTTTCACAAGAACAAAGTAGTTGTTGCAATATTGTGGCTTTTCTGGATCTATGTTATTTTCCATTTTAGCTTTATTTATAACGGTAGTGTTAGCCCTAGCCCTGGACCCATTGACTGTTGCTATCTTGAGTCTTGTGACTGCAATCATCCTTCTCCCGATTTCAATTAAGGTTTACCCATAATGGCTGTGTTACCCCTGGCCTTATGGCTGTAATCATCCTTCTCCTAGATGCAATTACTGCTCTCGTAGTTACCTTATGTGATTTGATGGTTAAAGCTTACTACTCTTGGACCCTGCGGAGTATCTTGCCACCAAAATTATGTCAGATTTACTGTTGTGCTGAATTTATAGGGCAGGGCGATTGGAATTTATATGCTAAATGTTAACAGTCAGACAGATAAGCACGTTTAAGAATCCAGAGAAAAAAAATCTGCCTGTGGGGACGAGTCTCACTTAAGAACTCCAAAAAACCACTTTCAAGATGGTTGATTTTTGAGCTTTCCATGATTTTGTTTTTATCCAAAAGGCTCCAATGAGTATCTACATGTTTTGGAGTCCAAGCATTCAATTGAAAGAAGTTTTGTGTTTATCGGCTAGTAAGTGAGCATGAAAGTCATTATGTTTATGGATGTTAACATGATGCGATGTAAAGCATAAGATACACATGTACACAACATAAAATTTTTGTGGTTAAGAAAATTTCTAGGATACCTTGTAACATCGCCCTTGTGACCATGATTGTAAGTCAAATCAATCAAACATGCATTATTTGGGCCTTTCTATGAACCTTGGAACCATCCCCGCTGCTACGGCTACAAGAAACTTCAAGTCAAATCAATCAATATTTACATAAACACTTTTTCTATAGAGCAGGCCTTGGAACCATCCCACTTCCACTTCCATGATTAAAAGAAACGTCAAGTCAATCAAGATTTGCATAAACGTGGTCTTTCTGAAAAGTCACGTCAATCAAGATTTGCATAAACGTGGTCTTTCTATACACTGGGCCTGTCTATCAACATTAAAATGATCCCCACTAAGTCAAGTTAAACGAGCTTGCAAGAAAAGTCAAGTCTGTCACATGTTATAGTTTTTGGATTTTCTATGAACCTTGAAAGCATCTGGTAATGAGCCAAGTCAAAATGGAAATTTTTATCATGTTCAGGGGTAACATTTGCACGTTAGCATTGATGATGGTTTGTTCATCAGCGTAGCCTAATTTTACGGCTTCACGATTTATTTTAAGTTTTCTTTCTCCAGAAATTATACGTTATTTTTAGAAGTACATTTTCTCATCCTCTCTGTGGATATTACGAGGCAATTAAAGGACGAGCTCAAACACTAATAAAATATGCACATTGCATTTCATTCCTTTAAGATCCTTCCTTACTTGCATTACCAAAATGAAGAGACAAAGCTTCCATGAACGCCAATCCGTTGCTGCAATTTTATAGAATAATTTTAGGGCTCTTCTCTGATTCTCACGTTTAGTTTGACTGATTTTAACTAGTTTAACTATATATTTATAATATATATCTATTATTTAGCTCGAGAGAATCTTATATATTTTACAAATTAATAAAATCTCGAATTGATTTATTGAGAATTGATATTCATATTGAAAACCAAAATCAAAATGACTGTACCTTATTCAATAATAATTCTTGTGAAAATTTCTATTAATTTGATTTATAGTGTTTCTTTTCCATGGCGTAGACTTTACATAGCATTTTTTTTCTATGGCCTGGACTTTCCATGCACTGTATTGGTCTCTCGGCCAAAAATATTGCCTGCCAAGAAACAGGTACTTGCAACTTGGAAGCTACAACATGCGTATTTTCCCCCAAAGCAGGAATCACTTGGTTGGTAGGAATCACTTGGTTGGTTGGCATGTTGCAGGAAAAAACTTGTATCATTTGTTTTTTTTTTACCCTTATTAATGCTTAGTCAATTTGTATTTTTCAACGAAAATGTAATACCCGTTCCATATATCTGATGGGTCTTTAGACTTAATAAAGCTTCAATTTTGTCTTCCTTCCCTTTTAAAACCATTTTAATTAGACATGTTAAAGATTATATAGATTTTATTTGCATGTAAATGGTTGTTCAAATAGTTATAAGAATATTTTTTTATTATTCATAGTTTGCATATTTTTTCTTTTCAAAAATATTTTTAGAATTAAATTTACCCTGCCTTTTAATCTTATAACTATATTTTAAAAAGTTTGGATTTGCTGAAGTTTAGAGCCCTTAAAAATCATAATTTTGGGAGACTTTGGATAGTGTTAGTGGTTGCAAAATTTTGCAAGAATTGCAAAAGAATTGTGATAAGTAAAATTGTAAGTCTAGATTTCAGAGAAATCCTCCAAAGATATTAAAATTATGTTTTAAAAGTAACTGTATCATAAATAAGTTTATATCACCGTTTCTATTTATTAAAAATAGATAAATATATCATTTTTGTAAAATTCAGTATATGAAATAGACGTAGATGTATCATGTCGTTAAAGGTCAAAATTGCTTTGGAACGTGATTGCGTTTGGGAATTGTGAACCAGAATCAATAATGCTCTGTTTATGAAAATTCGTTAAGAACCGTAATCCTGATGAAGCATGATGATTAATTTCCAGTATTTTAACTAATTACTAGCAGGAAAGATTCGCAAACTCAAATGATTTCTCTCCTGATGACATCTGCCCATCCTTAACTATACTGGCTCTCTTATTTTCTATGAATTCTCTAATTACTGTAACCTTCTGTTTTATCTGAAACTTGGTTTTAGTTCTCAGATTTTGAATTTGTTCTGTATCAGAAAAAGCTCCTAACCCATGCTCACATGTTCGCATCTTTTTCTTGAAAAGAAGTCGCATGGCCGTCAAGGGAAACGGTAAAAAATGAGGGAAAAAAACTGAAAGTGATTTATGCACCTTGTTCATTTAATCTTGTAAAACATCATTGCTTCTCTGTTTACAATTTCATTCCATTTGAAGTCAACTATGACGAGGAAATCGACACTTCAAAATAGGACCTCTGTTTCTTGCTATGTTACGTGTCTCTGCACGTAAGCAACATCCAATAAAGAGGCCAGTCATTCCGAATAACACTTGCCCCCCAACCCCCCCCCCCCCGTCTTACTACGGAAGTGTCCACCCGAAGAAATTATAAAATCAATAATCATACTTGTGGAGCAAAGAATCTTAAATTAGGAAATAGGTTTTGGAACTAAAATTCTTACTTTGGTAATACAAGGCTATAATATTACACAACAAAAATGGAAGAGCCGAGCTTGCATGACAAATGATTGTTTGGACAGTGCATTAGAAAAATTTGCAATTTGAAATGAGGATTAAGGATATTTTAAAATGAGTTTATGAGCCTAAGGTGGGTTTAGGAGACGAATGTATTTGGAATACTAAATTTCACTTTTTATATTAATTTTATAATAAAATTGATAGTGCACATGTGTCATATTACAATCTTACAAATTGATAGTGCACATGTGTCACAATGAGAGATGGCCATGGAGACTAATTTATAGAAAGCTCTAGAGGTATGAACTTCAAAGTCTACACGTTTTTGTTTGAGTATCACCTTGACCCATTAGGACATAGAATACAAGTGTGTTTTTCATGATGGTGCTTATAGAAGCCATACCAACAATGATTATATGTTCTATATAATTGACATTGGAAAATTACTAAAGCTATCTTATTATATAAAAAGGGGGATAAAAATAATTTGAACGATTATTAAATGATTATTGTGAGAAATATTTTTGCTAAGTTGTTGGGCACAATGCTAGAAAAGAGAATCAATTATTGGGCTAAAAGTAACCAAGTTAGGGCAAGATGTTAAGCAAACAACATCACTCCACTATTGATCATTTAGTTATTCTTAGACACTACATAGAGTTTGCAAGAATGCCTACTAAAATGATTCAGTGATTTGTACAAAACTATGGTTGCACTTGCATAAAATTGGCCTCCCTTCACATTTCATTACAACTCAAAGATTGTATGAAGAAGTGATTATTGAAATTACAGACAATAATTCAAAGAAAAATTTGTTGACATTTCCAAAGTTCAAAACATTTTGAATATTTTATTAAAAACCTTTGTTTAGCTTGTATCCTGAGACTTTACCCCAAAAACTTTGTGCTCCATGAAGAGGAAAATATAATAGCTTTTGCTATTTAAGGGGTTATGACTCCTCTTGCATTTTGATGTAGAGAGTCCATAGTAGCTATGGTAATATTGGAAGAGGGATATGGGACAAAAGGTTGATCAATTCTATATAAGATGGACCCTTTCAACTTGAAAAATCATTTCTTTATATTTTTTTTTTTTTTGTAAAATAGAATCTTTGTACATGATGAGTGGCGAGGTACCCCTACACTCAACCATACGAATATGAGCGTTTCACGCACGATCCGGTCATACTCCAAGGACTAAGTGCTTACGCACCTAAATGGAACACTTAGGGTTAATCAATCGTTGTCTTCTCAAACTTACTTGTATTGTCACAGTTGTATGGTTAAGTAAGCTTGAGGTATATGATTTTTATAACTTTGGTCTTTTTATGTCTTCTGCTAATACAGTAGAGGGAGAGAGAACTAAGTGGCTAATTTATCTTAACTATTCATTAACTAGTTTCTAATTGTTCCTAACACCAATATCCGTTCCCACTTTCTGTACGCATCCTAAACCAGTGCAACGCTGCTAGGATTACCAAACACTGATCGTTACTTGGTTACCAAGTGCTACACGCATGCTCGAAGCGGTCATACTGAATGTACTTAACTAAGAGGGTCGAAGGTTGAGAGAGATATTAATTAACTAGGAAAGCATTAAACATTCAATAATAATTAATTACTAATTAGCTTAATTTGTATGCTGCAAGGTTTATCATAAAGTTCGTCTTTATTGCCATACACAAATGTGTGTGCTCAGGTACAAATTGCTCGAATAAAGATCCATTCACTCTATGACTGCTATTGTGGGCACACAGAAATTATTCTAACTCTGGAATGACTAAACTGCAAGAATCTGGCTAAGGGTCTAAGGCTAACTCCCTTGAACAAAGGGTGCCACCTCTTATTTATAGAAGATGAGGCAGGACGTGATATTGCGGCTCATCATACCCCCATGACTGAATGAAAACTCGTACTCGAGTTCCTTACAAAATATTGGGAAGGTATGGGATTATTGACTTGAATGACAACTAATGGTGAATGGGGTG
Organism: Gnetum montanum; assembly: GCA_015680685.1. Taxonomy (NCBI): domain Eukaryota; kingdom Viridiplantae; phylum Streptophyta; class Gnetopsida; order Gnetales; family Gnetaceae; genus Gnetum; species Gnetum montanum. Next base: position 50,717 of record MNCI01027278.1, read on the forward strand.
AAATGTGAACGAATCAACATTACAATACATGGCAACATTAGTGTTCATAACTACAAGAGTGAACACTATACACAATTGACATCCAGGCTTATTTGGCAACTGAGAGAGAAGAGAGAGAGAGAAAAGAAAGGAGAAGACGTGTTGCTGCGATGCCAAGATTGCGCCTTCCTTTGTCCATCCATGCACGCACCATCAATCTTGTGCCTTGCACAATTGTTCCAGCACTAGTCCATCCTAAGTGTTTCCTCCAGGTCCAATCCATTGTTGTATGATTGCTATATGCACACACAACACAGTCACATATGAGAAAGGATAAGTAAATTACAATACAATCGATACCTTGCTTCAATGTAAGGTCCATTGGCTGAGTTGTGATATGGCTGATATGGATTCTAGAGATATAACATTGGTGATGACCCAAGATGTAGGGGTTAGGAGAAATGGCAAAAAATTGGACGAGGGCCCCCATGATTAAGAGCAGTCCTCTGGCAATGATAAAATGGAAAAAGATAAGGAATAAGAAAGATGGAGAAAAAGAAACAATGGTAACACCGATAAAATGGATGTTAGAAGTGGGAATGAACAAAACAAATGTTGATTGTAGAAATGTTTAAGGGGAAGAAGGTATTTGATGCACCAAATAGGAATGCTAGTGGGTCCTCCCCAAAGCAGGCTCATGCCTTTTATGCCCTGACAAACCCACATTCAAAGAATCCGTAGGCTCTGGAAATGTCATTTGGGAGCAAGAGTTAAAGACTTAACCCCAAGAATTCACCAAAGAGAAAACAATGTATCAACCAAAATATATACTACTGATACAACCGACAATGAGGTGGAGAATAGAGAAAGAATGATGGGAAGAAGAGAATGGAATAAAGTCCCAAGAATAAGGTGGTGTACAACCCCTTGTGTATTTTTGGTTAATGTGATTGAGTAGATCTCATTCCAAATCCAGCCTCAAACAATCCACATCCAGTGACTTCACATTAATACACTTGGCCAATCCATCCACTTGAAGTAACAAAAATGCTTTTGCCAAAGAGTCACCACCATTTTGAGGAAATGAGAAAGGGAAAAGTAGGAAGTGAGAAAGGGCCTTAGTTAGAGGAAACATGTTTGTTTAGTTCCATAACCAATGCTTATAGCCCAAATGATTATTTTGTCTAAGGGGTGTGCTTTGAATTCTCACAATTTTTTTTTTTTTGCGTGAGAACCACACCATGCAAAGACTTATTTTTATTGGCTCAACTTCCCAATAATGGAGCAATGTTAAAATGGTAAGAAAAACTCAAGAAGAAAACATCCAAGCACCCAAGAGAATGGCTAGCACAAATGTATCAAATCCCCTTGAAGTCACACCCTTTTCAGTTCTTGAGTCCTTCCTCAGTTTGAGAAATGCCCAGTCACCAATTCGTTAATAGTTTTATTATTAAGAAAGAGGCTGTACAATTCCTAGCCAAGAGAGACCATAGAAATTCATGAATGCATGGATGACGTGGACTCATTACCAATTATATCAAAATAACCATACCTTAGTATCAACATTATAACTCAAAGGTAAAAACCAAACATTAGCAATTAATAGAATACAGTTCATACCACCATCAAGAGCACTTATTAGGTGATGAACCTAACAAAACAAACAAAGACAAAAACAAGAACAAACAAAACAAATATAAAAACAAGTAAAACAAATAATCACATAAAGAAACGAAAAAGTATAAATGATGTTGCAAAAAAAAAACAAGAAAAGTTAAAGAAATTTGTAAAACAAAAATGTGTAAAATAAAAACTTAAAAAGGAACTGAGCACCTCAATTGGTTAGCAGAGGTGGCCATCTCCCCCATGACTGAGTTGGAAGGGGGAGATCTGAAATAGTGAGCAGGGTTGTCCCTTCTCAGAGGTATTATGTGCATTGACCGTTCTAAATTCATGGAAAGGTTTGGTCTATTGCACATTGACTAACAATCTCTTATCAGGGCTCTCAAGTTTGTATATGGTCATGGCCCCTGAAGGAAAGGTTGTATGAATAATTTAAGGTCCTTCCCACAATGTTTGAAATTTTGTGTGTTATGGCACATGTGTGGGGTTCCAGTAGAGAACCTTATCTCCTGGTTGATACTTAACCTTTCGAATCTTCAAGTCATAATGTTGCTTATTATATGCCTTATGCAACTCATTTGATGACAAGGTAGCTAATCAGTTTTTGTCTAGCACGTTTAAAGTTGCCAACCTTTGTTTTTGTGCTAGATTAAGATCGAGGTGGAGGTCACAAGCCATTGATAATATAGGAAGCTCGGTTTGAATTGGAAGCGTTGGAAGCTTTTCGTACACTAACTCATAGGGAGAGTAGCCTATAGGGAGTTTCTAAGTGAAGCGGTATGCCCAAAGAGCATCATTCAGTTTAGTGCTCCAATCTCACCTACACTTGCTAATTGTCCTTGTCAATATCTTAGTGATCTCCCTATTGGTGACCTCAGCTTGTCCGTTAGCTTGGGGGTGATAAGGTGTAGTCAATTTATGTTCAACCCGTAAGCGTTGCATTAACTTTCGAAAAGTTGCACCTATGAAATGTGTTCCATTATCTGAAATAAGTTCACATGGCACACCAAACCTATTTACAATTTGTTGTTGCACAAATCATGCAGTTGTAGATGATGTGCAGTCCGTAACAATAGCTGCTTCATCCCATTTCGTTAGATAGTCTATGGCAACTACAATGTAAGCTTTTCCATTGGACATTGGTGTAATGGGTCTCAAAAAGTCTATTCCCCAAATGTCGAAGGGTTGTAATGGTTGAATCCATTGTTGTAGATCCTCCATTCTAGTAGTCATTCCCCCATCACATTGACAGTGCTCACAAGATCGAACAAATTGATGGACGCCCCAAAATAATGTTGGCCAGTAATATCCTGCAAGTAAGATCTTAATAGTTGTTCGTCTCCCCACATAGTGATCCCCACAAGGACCCTCATGAGCATCTTGAAGAACTCTCAGTTGGTCTACCTCGGGCACGCACCATCAAACCAAGCCATCAGGACAAACTTTGTAAAGTTGTCCGTTGATCTCCATGAAGTATGTGACTTTATGAAGAAACTGTTATTTCTTCCTAAAGTCCAACTCTTGTGTTGTTTGTTGGGTAAGGAGATAGGTGAGAATGCTACTATACTAGTTCGTCTCCATGGTTGGTTATTTACTACATTGACAAAGAGGGATTCATCAGGAAAATGATTAGACATTACATATTCATCCTCTTTGCTATCCCAGTGCAACTGAGATAAATGATCTACAACTATGTTCTCGGTGCCTTTCGATCGACCATCGTTAAATCAAACTCCTATAGGATTACCAGCCATCATATAATACAAGGGCTAATCGTTGGCTTGTTCATGAGGAACCAGATTGCACTATGATCTGTGGGGATGAACACTTTATAACCTAACACATAGTGCCTAAACTTATCAAGTGCAAACACTACAACCATTAACTCTTTCTCTATAGTTGTGTAGTTAAGTTGTGCACTAAAGATACTCCTACTTGCATAGTGGATGTAGTAAGGACGTTTTTGGTCATCTAACTATGTAAGTACGGCTCCTAAAGCATAATTGGATGCGTCAATCATTATATGGAACTGTCTAGACTAGTTAGGAGCTTGTAGAATGGAAGTTTCTACAAGCTTTTGTTTTAGAGTTTGGAATGCTCGTTCACATTCCCTAGTCCATTTGAATGATACGTCCTTCTTTATTAGCTCTACCAATGGTTTGGCAATCTTGGAGAAGTTCTCAATGAATCTCCTATAGTAGCCATTGTGTCCAAGGAATGACCGAATGTATTTGATAGTTTTCGGTTGCTGAGTGATTCCTTAGATGACCCTAATTTTGTTTGGGTCTACTTCTATTCTTTCCTATGAAACTTTATGCCCAAGTACTTCACCTTCTTGGACCATTAAATGGCTTTTCTGCCAGTTGAGCCTTAAATTAGTTTCTACGCATCAAATCTTGCTCTAATTGGTCCAAGGCTTAGTCAAAACTGTTCTTAAAATTGTAAAGGAGTCTAGGGAGAGAGGTAGTGACCATGACAAAAAGAAAAAGAGAGAAGTGAAAAATGCACATAACAAGGGTAAGGGCAAAATGGCCATCATAGAAGAGGTTGTGGATTCAGACACAGATAATGATGGTGGATGTGAGATATGCCAATACGACCATCCTAAGAGATGTTGCCCAGTGATCTCACATATACAAGAGTTTTGGGTGTATGCACTCAACCCACGACTTAATAAACGGTAGGCACCTCGACGGTTACCTTATCCCCAGGGTAACTCAAAGCAGTTCCACCAACCTTTAACATATTATCCAAGTGAAACTCCACCATAATCTGTTGAGAAATATCAATAATGGCAATACCCATAGTCATGGGGGATGCCACCACCAAGGCAACAGTACCCCTACTGGCAACCAGACCCATATGGCTACTACATGTAGCATCCAATATCTCCACGTGACTCTGTTAGTCACGTTACACCACAACATCACTACCAAGCTCGTGAGTATTATAGAACTCCTTCTCCCAAGGGAAATAACCCACAAACATACCATCCTTCAAATCCATCCGTAACTCTCACACCAATAGCTCCATTACCACCCACTACAGCAATGCAAGGGGAACTCCCTACTCAACCGCAGCAATGCAATGCCACGACGGCTATGAATCCTTAATCCGCTATTGGTTCTGACAACCATATGAAGAAAATACTTTTCTTCAAAACCTACAGACCAACCAAGCCCTTACAACCACAAGCGGTTGAACCTTTGAACGCCTCCCCATCAAATAAAGCTTCAAAGTCCCCTTTGAACCAAACACCAAGCTCAACGCATATGGTTATGTTAACACATGTCGTTACTGACTGGATTAAGGTTGGCCACCTTCCCAGGAAATTATCTGATCCTGGAAGCCCTCTAAACTATCTCCAAATCGTTGGGAATGAGCCATGCAAAGCTCTTCTGGATTCAGGTTCTGGAGTCAACCTAATATCACAAGAAATTTACAAAGCCTGGAACCTGCCTCCATTAAAGAAGAGCAATATTCACCTAGAGTTGGCCAACCAGTCCATCACTATTCCCTTGGGACTGGTGGAGGACATCGTTACCACTGTGTGTGGGTGGTCGTACCCAGCTGATTTCCTAGTGACATAAGTGAATGATGGTAAAGGGGACTTCCCAATAATAATGGGGAGGGCATGGCTAAGTACTATAGATGCACACCTAGGAATCCACAATCTTTCCCTAGAAATATCTAAGGAGAACACTTTTGGAAAGATCGAGAAGAAGAAGGTTCCATGTATCGCATACAATGATAGAGGGTATAATTATGTGCAGAGATCATGGGTTGTGCAAAGTTTAGCATTGCCTGCATGCAACCGGTGTGCACAAGATATTTAACATACAAAAGTGCTTGTATGCAGTAGCTACATGACAAGAAGACACCCAGTGGCTGATAGCTGATCAAGAGAGGAATTCACTAATGTGCATGGAACTAACTAAGGGAATAACTTGCGCTTACATTGAAAGCATAGATGCACTAGAGCAAGTCCGTTACCAACTTCCAAGCCTTAACCTTGAAAACATCAACTGGGGGAAGTTGAAAATTCCTGAAAAATTCAAACAAGAGCCCCTAGAATTGAAACCATTGCCCACTGGTCTGGAATATATAACCCTTGAAAATGGAAAACCAGTAATCATCAATGTAAGACTTGCTTCCAAACAGAAAGGAAGACTACTAAAAGTAATAAACAAGTGGTCAAAAGCCTTTGCCTGGTCATATCCCGAATTAACTAGAATAGATCCTAGGATATGCCAACATAGGATTTACACTGATCCCTCCATGAAACCTCGAAAACAACCGTAAAGGCAATGGAACCCAAAATTGAAGCAAGTAGTAAACGAAGAAATAGAACAACTTCTTAAGGCTGGGTTCATATATCCCATTGCTGATAGCGAATGGGTTAGCCCTCTGGTGATCGTGCCTAAAAAGGGAGGCAAATGGAGGATGTGCATAGATTTTAGGCTATTGAACATGGCAACATTTAAGGATCACTTTCCGTTGCCATTCATTGACCAAGTCTTAGACACCATAGCAGGGCATCGCTATTATAGTTTTCTGGATGGCTATAGTGGATACAACCAATTACGAATAGCCCTAGAAGATCAAGCCAGGACAACGTTCACTAGCCATTGGGGAATGTTTGCACATAAAAAAATGTCTTTTGGCTTGTGCAATGTGCCTGCAACGTTTCAACGCCTAGTTCTAAGCATATTCCAATAGTAGATAGGAAACAAAGTGGAAGTCTTTATGGACGACTTCTCCACTTATCGAACAAGTTTTGACCAAGCCTTGGACCGATTAGAGCAAGTGCTAGAAAGATGTGTAGAAACCAACTTAAGGCTCAATTAGCAGAAAAGCCATTTAATGGTCCAAGAAGGTGTAGTACTTGGGCATAAGGTTGCGCATTTAGAAATAGAGGTAGACCTAGATAAAGTTAGGGTCATACAAGAAATCACCTGTCAACCGAAAACTTTCAAAGACATTCAGTCATTCCTTAGATAAACCAGCTAGAGCTTCGTGCAAATGAAATTTTATTACTCATCATTGAGTACCCATCTTCTATGCCTTGATTCCTCATAGTGCCCTTGTCCTTGTTCTCGACTGTCTCATCGATGTCTTTCACTTCATTTTCCCTTATCCTCGTGATTGGTTTCTCTATGACTGCATCCAAACACTGAAGGAGAGGGTGAAGGTGACAATGAAGGTGAAGAAGAAGGAGAACCATTGCCATGATGATGTTTTCTACCTTTTCTTTGGTGGTCTCGGCCTCGGTCGTGATCACGATCAAAATGTCCGTCCTTTCGTGTGTTCGTGTTCCTTCATTGAACACTTCGTGTTCGTGGGTATCAGAACCAAGGTTGTCAATAGTAGAGTGGAGGTTTTGATATACTACCTCTTAACCAATGTCAGGAGGAGGAACATCGTTTTGTGGGGAACCTGTTTGAGTAGGTTCACCATCCTCAATTTCGCTCAAAACATGCGGAGCGTCATGGGGCCATTTACCTTTCAAGGATGTATGGTATCTCTCTTGTCGCAAGTCCCTTTGATGTTGTGCTTCTGTGGGATGATAGTCCCTTGAGTCATGATTGCATCCAACGTATTCTATGTATAAAAGCAGCATGCATATTTGTGTGAGAGCAGGAAGGAGCATGTTGGGAACTGATTGGTCTGGAGGCAACACTATGTTACCCTCCAAGTCTTTCCAATGCAGTTGTTCTCTTCGTGGAGAATAAAGGTGAAATCGGGTACATACTCATCAGGATGAGTATATATACCACACGAAACTATTGAGGAACTGGTCGATCCTAGTTACGTGTATTATGCCGCCGACTGCCTCTTATGTTAGTCCTAGGCGGTGAAGTGCTCTAATGCAAAGAAGAAGATATCTTGTCTTGTTTCGTGTGCAATGTACTGTTGTGTTATCTTTCTTTGATTAACCCTAAGGATTTGTTCTAACGTTCCAATGATATGAATGATTTCCTATGTTCTACGCAGCACACAAACAACTAAGTCCCCGACAACAGTGCCAATGATGGATGGCGAGGTACCCCTACACTCAACCATATGAATACGAGCGTTTCATGCATGATCCGGTTGAACTCAAAGGACTAAGTGTTTACATGCCTTAATGTAACACTTAGGGTTAATCAATCTTTGTCTTCCAAAACTTACTTGTATTGTCATGGTTGTATGGTTAAGTAAGCTTGAGGTACATGATTTTTATAGCTTTTATATTTTTTATGTCTTCTGCTAATAAAGGAGAGGGAGAGAGAACTAAGTGGCTAACTTACATTAGCTATTCATTAACTAGTTTCTAAATGTTCCTAACACTAGTATCCGTTCCCACTTGTCGTACACATCCTGAACCAGTGCAACACTGCTAGGATTACCAAACGCTAATCGTTACTGGATTACCAAGCGCTACACGCATGCTTGAAGCGGTAGTACTGAGTATACTTAACTAAGAGAGTCGAAGGTTAAGAGAGAGATTAATTAACTAAGAAATCATTAAACATTCAACAATAATTAATTACTAATTAGCTTAATATGTATGTTGTAATCTTTATCATAAAGTTTGTCTTTATTGCCGTACACAAAATTGTGCTCAGGTACAAATTGGTCGAATAAAGATCCGTTCACTATATGGCTCCTATTGCGGGCACACAGAAATAATTCTAACTCTAGAATAACAAAATTGCAAGAATCTAGCTAAGGGTCTAAGTCTAACTACCTTGGAACCAAAGGTGCCGCCTCTAATTTATAGAAGATGAGGCAGGACGCGATATCATGTGGTGGATGTGATATCACGTATGTGATATCGCATACACGATATCGTGGCTTATCAATCATATTGGCTATATGTCTTGGGTTGAAATTGAATCAAATTGTTTTAGGTTCCAACCCCTCCTCAAGGCACTCTTTTATTGATCAACATACTATTCTTATAACATACAAAAATAACAATGAGGTATTACTTTTGATTTGGAAGCTCCATGGGTTCAATTTGGTGGGGAATGTTTGAGTTATGAAGTTCTAATTTGATTATACATGTTCGTGGTAAATATTGTTAAAAAAAGTTGTGGATTTTGACGCCTCTATTATAATGTACAATTGCTAGTGATAGATAGCTTAAGTGGTTAGCTCATAGTCTTTCTAGGTAAGAGGGTGCTAGTTTGAAACACAATTAAGGAATTGTTATATTGTTTTATAATTACTTCAAAGTATCATGTCAACTATATCACTTGATGACATGTTTCAAGCAAAGATACAATTAAATACTCTTTTAAAAAAAACAATAAGGTGTTGACCTAGTAATAAGACTCTTGATTCAAAATTCCAAGTTCTAAACAAAACACACTTGAACCTCTCAAAAACAAACAAATAAAAACATTTAAATGTTAAAACTTCAAATTTTAATAGAAAGTAGAAATTGAAAGGGCATAGAAAAATCAAATGAAATTTGTATCATACTTACCCAAGACATTTGGTAAAAGGATATACTGCATTTTGTTTCAAGCAAAGATACAATTAAATACTCTTTTTCAAAAAACAATGACCTAGTAATAAGACTCTTAATTTCTAACTCCTGGTTCCAAACAAAGCACGCGTTAACCTCTCGAAAACAAATAAACAAAAACATTTAAATGTTAAAACTCTGAATTTCAATAAAAGCAGAAATTGAAAGCACATAGAAAATTCAAATAAAATTCGTATCGTACTTTGCCCATACATGTGGTAAAATGATATACTACATTTCTGATCCAGTATGTCAATGTGCGTTTCTAAATTCGATTGAAGTTCTGATTTCCTTCCAATCCTAACGGATAAACTGCAAACAAGGGCAACAGTTTTTTCACAGAAAAGGAGGTAGATTCCATCTGACTTTGTTGTGCTACATCAAAATCTCATTTCGTTGGTGTTTATATTATGCTTTTGCGTGTTTTGTTTCAGTCATTTTGTAACAGAATTTGCGAGAAGATGGCACCAACTGTTAAAGCTTTCTTGAACAGTCCTGTTGGGCCTAAAACCACACATTTTTGGGGTCTCGTCGCCAATTGGGGTTTCGTAGTTGCTGTGAGCATTCTCTCCTTATTTTATTTTTTTCGTCTTGATTTTTTTTCCCCTGGTGGAATATAATTTTCTTAAGGATGTTTTGAAAACTCATCGGATATACATTTCTACTGTCAAAAGATTCGGCGGGTCTGTTGATGCAATAAAGTTTCAGTTTCATAATTCAAAGAATAAACAATTTGTATATTTTCAAATTTTAGTATGTTACTGTGGATTGCTGGATTCTTCGAATGGGGAAATCGAGCAATTGACCATGAGATTATGGCATGGTTTGTAGGGTTTGGCTGATATGTAGAAACCGCCTGACCTGATATCAGGGAACATGACGACAGGTAAATGTTGTACTCATTTTGGTGTTGTAGTATGTCGCTAATTTAAAGTTTTTCTTTGTTTTTATAGTTTTAAGAATTATGAGATTAGATGCTCGATTAAGCCATTTAAGTTAAAATATTCTTTTTATGGAAATTTTCGGACTTTTTTCGAGGGTTTGACAAGCATTTGCTAATATTTCAGTTGTTTCAATGAAGGTGTTAGTGCTTATTTCAATTGTTTGATGTTGTATTTTTAATTTTAAAAAATCAATAATGATTCAGTAGTCTTTCAATTTATTGCTAATATATGCTAGGAAGGATGACCTGCTGACAGGGTAAGAGCTTTGAACAAGGATGTTGACGTGGCAGTCATTGGTAGGACATAGAAATGCTAACGAACTGCTGCAGAAAGCATGTCAAGCAATAACTGATATGCTGAATTGTAAATGAACAATAACCAGGATTGATATTTATTCACATATTTCCAAGCTGAGTTCATGATTAGCTTAACCACTTATGTGTTTTTTACTAAGTGATTCCCAACTCACACTGATTCTGACGTTTTCATTTATAAACTTTAGTGTTGAGCACTAGGTCTAGCACATGAGCTTGTAGATTAACTGTTGAAAATTTAAGTTATATTTTTATAGAGACTTTGGGGTTGTATTTAAGAATTAAAACAAAGAAATGCAGGTAGATCACATACAAAATTTAGCTGTGCCATGAGAAAATGTTAGGCTTTAATAGCCAATACTTTTCTATACGAAAACATGCCTTCATCACTAGATAAAATGGCCCAGGTTTGCCACATCTAGCATCCAAATGTGTATAAGCAAAAAACACTTCTCCTAACAAGGCCAACTGATTTGAGCTGACGTTTGACAATGTTGCCAATGGTATCCATATCGACAACCTGGTCCTTATTGATAATCTGTCCAACATCCAATCTCACTGGTAAATGCAACTGTTCAAACTCCACAATATTATTCATCGGAATACCATTGATTGATGCCACGAAGGACTAAGTCAGACTCATATGTGCATCCACAAGTAGATAATTTTTAAAATCACAATTCAAATCCTTTACCACTAGTGCCACCACCTGCTATGCAAGGTGAGTTGCCATCATAATTGCAATAGAGGAAAGCTACAAACGTAGTGAACAATCAAATAGAGAATCCTACCAGCAACACTAAGGGCCAAATGAAGAAATGTCCTTTCTTTAGGACAAGTCCTGAAAAGGCTAGTAGAATTAGAGCTTCATCAAGACCAAATTCCTCTACCACAAATTCTGTTGACAACTTTACTATGTTGACAACTTTGACATATTTGATGTTGTTACAGTCTCTTCAATTTACTATGTTGACAATTTTGATAAATTTTTGCTAGTGTTGTTATGTTTAAGACAAATAAATGATCAACATCTATAAGCATTTTGGTTATGATCTACACATTGACACAGTAGAAATCATAATTGTTATATGTATCTTCATATGTTGATGCAAGAATCTTTACTATTCTTACATTTAAACTTTAGATACTAACAATTTTGCGAGATAGCTATTTTAGAAATGAAATTTGGTTGTATTTATATGTAACAGAAACAAGTTACAATTTTTGTGTTTTAATAAGATTCAATAACTCTTAGAGTTCATATTATTAAACTTACCTCCTGTTGGTAAAATAGAATTGTTAAATGCATGAAATGGTAATTTGTAAATGATAGATTCTGAAGTCGGCTTAGTCATGGTTATGTTGGCTTAGTCATGGTTATGTGGAAGTGAATGTGATTCAATAATGCATATCTAAGGTTTAAAATACTTTTGTTATTAAGTTGCATATTAAGAAATTTCAATTTTTGAAAAGTATGCAACGGTGTTATCGCTTCATTTCTTGTTAGTTGTATTAGTTTCTCAAAACTCCCTCTCTAATGCAAGTGCAAATGACAATAACCATTATCATTTCCTTTCATGCCTCATTCTCAAGTAGGCTTACCCATGCTTGATAGGCCACGGCTGCATCTAATGTCTAGACTATTGAGCAACATGGAACCAATATAACTGAAAAATTTTAAAATTTAAAGAATTTGACTATTTTATCAATGGCTTAAGTAACCCTACTTGTTTTTACAGGGATGCTCCACTTGTTCACCATGTTATTGCTGAAGAACCAATTTATCTTAGATTTTCACACCTAATGTTTTTAGGTAGTATGTTAAGAGGGAACTAATTTGTTGAACATTCAGTCATCATTGAAAGTTGCTCATCTATTGATTTTTTGAAACTTATGAATTTTGGTAGAATTATTGAATTATATCATATCAACTCTTGTTTAAACTTTTCTGGTTATCATAGATACAGAGTAACATTAATTAGCTTGTCACATTGTACCTCAATGAAGTTAGCAACTAACATTATAACATGATTGTATTGATTACCAAACTACAATACAACTATTTCAATATATAAACGAGATTAGAACTTCATATTTCTCAATACTGCAATCAGTTTTGTATTTCACTATTTGTATGGTCAACATTTATATGTATATTCAGATACAGAACACACCCTTGTTCTTACGTTAAGCTCAATAAAAACCAGTCGAATATTTTGTGCATGTAGTGATAGTGCTTCGTATACGTGTCTCGGAATTTTACCAAAATTCTAAACTTTGACTAGTCTATCATCAATTGCAGAAGCATTGATTATCCTACAAATAGCAACTAAAAAAAGACACCTAAATCATTAAGGAGAGAAAATATGTTATACTAAATTCAAATATAAGCAAATTTACGAGGGTGCCACTGAACTTAGTTCATGTCCATGAGATGAGCTTCGTACTTGTTGGAAAAAAAATTGTACGAAGGACAATAAATCTGCAGTTACATCCAGATAAATTCTTCAAATTACCTAAAACACATTAGCAATTATTAATATTTCAGTGTCTTTGTTTATGAAGTAAACCCTGAAATCGCACGGTCATAGTTTATGGCTTTTCTGGAACAACATCGCAGACGAGTTTCGATTCTGCTTTATATTTACAACAAATACTTTGATGCATTATAGAATGAGATTTTGTATTATGCCAGGATATTAGATTTTCCGTAGAGGTGGAATTTTTGTTAGTTTTTCTTATTTTGGGCTCCATTCAAGAACTGAATGTAGCTATTGTAATCACCTTCCAGAACTTGTCCCATCTGTTTGGGCCTTCCCATCCAAATCTCATGTTAATATAAAGACCAAATCCTATGCTGTGTACCAGCTGTCTACTTCCATGGAGCACTCTGCCTATAACCATAAGGTTGTAGTTTCATACATATGGCATACATGGAGAAATAGGAACAATGTACGTTGAGGCTAGCTTAGGTAAACAACTAACTGTCAAAATTTCTATCAAAATCTTTGGCCGTAATAAAAGTTTCCATTTTCAATTTCCAAAATCTTTGCATGTTGTATTCAGTTGTAAGAAATCCATTTTGTTTTTTATGTTCTAATGTCATTGCCAAATTTTCATTGTTTTGGTGTTTCGGATAGAATGATTGATATTGCATCTTTTCTATCTGATTTCTGCTAGCCTGGGTTTTTATCTTTCTTTAAAAATGAAAATAGCATGTATTGTAGTATCTGGTAAAATTTTAAAATAAATACTTCTAGATGGAGCTGAATCACTTACATTTTTGATATAGGTGAATGTAAAATAATTCAAATTGCATCTTAGACACTTACAAAGCAAAGCTCAACTTGTTCTAGTATTACTTCAGAATTCAACAACGGGGATGCTTTTATCAGGGATGTAAATCTTCTGAGCCAGAATTCAAATAGCACTACTCTTGTATTCACATATAGCGAACTAAGTCAGTGTACAAAAAATTTCCGACATGATCAAGTTATTGGAGAAGGAGGTTTTGGGATTGTCTACAAGGGTCATTTAGATGAGCATGTTAGAGAAAATTTAAAATCTATGTCAGTGGCTATCAAAGTTCTCAATCCTAAGGGCCTTCAAGGACATAAAGAAAGGCTGGTAATTTTCATTGATAACATTTTTGGGGTTGGAATATTTAAATTTTCATCATTCAAAGTATGTGATTTTGGAATTTGAAAATGAACTTAATTAAACTGCTGATTTGTGCCATCCAGGCTGAAGTTGTTTTTCTGGGACAACTAAGTCATCCACGCTTGGTGAAACTCATAGGCTATTGTAATGAAGGTGCACATACGCTCCTTGTTTATAAGTATATGCGTTGTGGATGTTTAGAAACTCAACTTTTCCATTTTAAAGAAAGATATGACTTCAATAAACTATATGGCTTTTTTCAATTTTAAAGCCATTTTGTACATAAGCATGCACTTTATTGAATGATCCTAAGGATATTTGATGATTTGCTACTGCGTTCCCATACCTTGGTCAGCTAGAATGAAGATTGTCCTTGGAGCAGCTAAAGGGCATGCTTTCCTACATGTGACTTCAAAACAACTAACATTTTGTTGGACATGGTAAGTATCATATATAGAACACCTTTGCTAGTGGTTAAAACTGATCTGAATCATTTTCACTGCTATGCTAGAGTTAGAAGTTGATTGCTATGTGGATTTTATTTTAATTTATTTGTTTTGAAAGATTGCTAGCTAAATTATTCTAATCTTGTATCTTGCAGGATTTCACTGCAAAGTTGTCTGATTTTGGGCTTGCAAAAGATGGACCAAAAGGTGACCAAACTCATGTTTTCAAACGAGTAATGGGTGCTTATGGATATGCAGCTCCTGAGTATGTTATGACTGCTAAGCAGATTTTCAACTGTCTGGAGCTTTCCCATGAAATATTTGTATGTTTGTTTGGGGTTGTAATTTTTTTTGGCTGCTAAATGAATACATTATGTAAACCAAAATCTTGTAATAGAATTTATTCATGCTGTTGGCCGAACATTTATCTAAAAATATAACTTTAGACTCTTTATATTGTGAAGAGTTTTTTGGATCTGCCTAGCCTTGGGAAAACCCAGAGATCTGCCCCTGCTCAGCAGGCCCCTCTTTCCTTCGTCCCTCATTCTCACTGAAAACGCAGAAAACCTGTCCTAGCCAAAAACTCAAAAATAAAAAATAAAAAAAAAATTGTTCTGCTTTATGTAGATTTGGAAGTACAATAGACCAAACTTAGAGAAAACGGACAACTTGTTGAAAAGCCCACTGCCCTTGAACATCTAACAACCGACTAATCCGGGCCTTGCTGCAGAAGTGTGGCCTGCCAATCACTCCCAACTGCCCTCTGTGTAACCAACACACAGAAATATTAAGGCACTTCATACAGGAGTGCAACGTGACTAGGCATTTTTGGCGTACGACTGGCCTCTCACCCCCAGATTTCTCCAGAAACTCACCGACGCTAGCTGCACTCTGGATTCTGTGGAAGGCCAGGAACGACTGTATCTTTAAAAAGAGGGCCCTCCCTCCCATGGTCGTGCTTGCTAGCCGAACCTCACGCTATGAATCCTTACGCCCACCTCAAGTCTCCTATGAGTGGCCTCCAATGGCTCACGGGTTCCAAGTGCTGGTTTTCGAACATGGGGCAACAGCACCAGCGAAAGAGGCAAGAGTCTGATGAGGAGGTTCATATGGAAGTGCCAACAATAAAAGATCATACCTGTGGAAACACGAGAGGACAACAATCCACTTCCCCTAACCAGTCGTCCATCCAGCCGCTGGTCTAGATTGCAGGCGTCCTTCAGAACCACATGACGAGCATCAGACAGATTGTTCAGGAAAATCAACGTCGCCTGAAGGCTAGACCAGGGCAGCCTTAGTTTCATTTGTAATTCTTGATGGGCGGTTTTCCACCGGATAACGGCCCTTTCAGAGTAGGCCGACCACCGTGGGATTGTCGCGGCAGGGCAGGCCTGGGGATTTGTTTTTGGGGCGCTACCTGTGGGCGGCATGGGGCCAGCAGCTCTGGCATGAGCTGTACAAATGTATAGCTGCATTTTTTCTGGAATTAATACACTTGAACTTTTCCGAAAAAAAAACAACCAACTAATCCACAGAAACAATTTTTTGTGGATCTGCTAAAAACTAAACAAAATACCCAAACCAAACAAAACCTACCTCAAATCTTGCAGAACTTTGAATATCGCTCTCATGGCTGCGGCCTTTTCAAAATGGTGAAAAATGTGGCATAAAGATCTTCATAAAGTTAGCAACCCTAATTAAACCAACCAAACTTAATAACACTATTTAAATTAACCAAACTTAAGAGAATGAAAAGCATGCATGCTATCATTTTAACATCATGGACATGGCATAAGAGGGTTGGATGTACACATAACCCATATGGATGGGCATATGCTTTTTCGCTAATATATACAGCACAATAGAGTTTATGATTGGATGGGTAAGGTTTACCCATATAAAGGGTAGCTTACGTATCCGACAATAAAGTTTATGATGGTTTCCAAAGCTTAGTTTCTGATAAAAGTTGGCTGAATAGTGTCTAAGAATAAATAGGCAGGGGCTTGCAACTTGGAATTTACAGCAGCAGACCATTGTTGTTAAACTTATTGGAAATTTTGGTTTAAGTTTTTAGAAAATAATCAATAACCCATTATTGTCCCGCCTAACTTCTTTTTAGACATTTTGTATTGGGCTGGTTTTTTTTCTAAATTATAAAAACACAGCTGTTTATGGATTTAAAGGGATTTGTGCTTTGTGGATTTTTTATTGCAAATAACAGAAGCATGAAATCGTCTGTAAGAATCACCATTTGAGGAGTTTCGAGAATGGCCAGAATGTCCATTTCATAGTATTTTTGCTAGCTCATTAGGCACTATATTTGAAAGAAGAATAAATGATGAGATCAAAACAAACATCAGGTCTGTCAAGTAGGTTTGAGATAGAACCTAATTTTTATTAATATTTTATTAGTGTTGGACATTCCATCGAATTTACAAAGACATCAAAAAAAATCTACTTACCCTCTAGATTTTAGGAAGCT
Organism: Gnetum montanum; assembly: GCA_015680685.1. Taxonomy (NCBI): domain Eukaryota; kingdom Viridiplantae; phylum Streptophyta; class Gnetopsida; order Gnetales; family Gnetaceae; genus Gnetum; species Gnetum montanum. The sequence continues at coordinate 67,681 of MNCI01027278.1, forward strand.
TATAATTTAAGTTAAAAAAATTATGAGAAGCTTAATCTAAAACTATGTTATTAAGAATTCAGTTCTAGTTTGTCTCTTGCCTTGCTTGTTGTGTACTATAGAAAGGGTGGGTGTTTTCATCGGTCCTTCCAAATCAAATATCACTTTAGCTAATTTTGCTTCATGTTACTTTCCAATAACTTGCTGCTCATATTTTGCATTTACTAAATCCCATAATAGTTTTAAGTGATAACTGCATCTTTAAGGTGATAAGTGCATCTTTAAGGTTAGATATAGGTTAGTATTAAAGTTTAGTTCCTTCTAACCTTGTTATGTGATCTTCTTTGCATATGCCTGGAACATCTAAGACTCTATTCCTATGATTTATCACTTTGAGTTGTTATCTAATTTATGTATTGTACAAATTATCTCTTCTACTTTATCTAATGTCTAGATTGTACAAATTATCTCTTCTACTTTATCTAATGTCTCGATTGTACAAATTATCTCTTCTACTAACATTTAACATCCATTCAAGCATTCCTATGTTTGCCACATTGATTTGTTATTGTTCATGCCTCTTTTGTAATGAGATTTTGCATGGTTTTACAAGTTGCCAAATTGACACTAATCCTTCTTACTAAGGCCTTTGTAAAGGTATTTATAATGGTATTGAGCATCTACTTTATAATGTTTTTGGAATAATAATTACACTAAAAGGGACCACCACTTGGAGTGATGTTAAGGTAATTGTTTCTCAAGTCATAAGACTTGGGTTTGAGCCTGGATGCAACCACTCGAAAGAGTTTAAGCTTTTACTCATCTATCATGTCTCCCAAAAGCTGATGTTGGCGATTCTAGTGGACATAGTAAAATGGAAGTAATAACTTAGTTTCATATTAATGCTTTTAACAAAGAAAACAATGATGCAATGCTAAGTGCTTAATTGAATGCATCAATTTTAGAATACTTTTGTACAAAATTTTTTAAACCATAACTCAATTCTATCTGCTAAAATTAAACCTGTGACTTGGGTTTCAATGCCTTGACTATTATGACTAAGGTAACACGTCACTAATTATTTTTTAAAAAATAGGGCATTCACATTTTTAATTGAAATATTTTTCTTAATGGTAGTTTTATTTTAAGTTTAATTAGCATTAAAGTATATTTGGAAGACTTGAATTTTTTAAGTGATTCATAGAACATTGGTAAAATAAAAGTTCTTACACACATGTTTCATGTTTTATCTCTTTGGTGGATTCGAATAAACAATAAACCATGAACCAATATTAAACACCCAACATTTGGTATTACTTACATAATCTTAATATTGCTTCAATTTCAACTGCTTTAATTTATAAGCAACTCTTTAAATTTTAAAAGCTCTAAATCACTTGGGTAACACTAATTTATAAAGTTTTCTTTTTAAGTTTTATGAAAGTTTCATATTGGCTAAATGTCTTGTTTATATATAGTCATATATCTTCCCTACCCATTTGATGAGCAACATGTACCCCCTACATGAAACCATACAAATCATTAGCATTCACGTATAATTTGGTCAAATTCTATCGATGGAACTAGTGTGGTATCTAGATTGTTAAGCATTGATCACGAGTCATTGTCTTCTCACTTGGACTAGTGGTAGCTTTATAATGTATGGTTTAGTCCAAAGTGAGGCATATGATTATGATGTTCTTGAGGCCTTAAACTAACCTTAACAATAACATAGAAATTAATTATTTAATCTAATTAATAACAAGAAGATAAATTTTAAGTTAGCCTAAGGATGATGAATGTTCGTCTCCAACTTGTTGTACATGTCCTGAACTCACCTATCCATTACTGGGATTACCAAGTGTTATGCTACTGGGTGAACCAAGAAATAACACTTTTGGGATTGCCAAGTGAATACGTGTTTATGCTCAAATCTAGTCACACTGATTTCATCGATTAATTAACATATACGAAAATGTAAATGTTAACTAAGTACATAGAAAATAAATTGTGTTGAAAGTAAATCTATTCTAAGTTAAAGTGTTGCGATGAATCAGAATCAATCTTGATCTTATTATCATTCATGGAATGTGTCTAGGCACAATGCCACTCAAATAAGATGTTGTACAATTGACTCAAATCCATGTTGTAGGCACTCATTGATTGTTTGCTAGGATTATGGGAGAAAACTACAAGAGTCTCGCTACACTACTAACCAAATGATGCCAAATACACAACAGGTGCTTCCATATTTATAGGCGAAGACAGACACTGCATTGATGCATCTACCCATGTATCGAGTGATTCATCATACCCCCACAACTAGCTAAAAACTCATCCTCGATTTAAATATAAATGGACAAAGTTTCATTACAAACATTGTGGGGTGACCAAGACTAAATTGTCTACATTTACAAAATTGGAGTGTCGTGTTGCAAAATTTTATTTGAGTGGATGTAGTACAAAATGATGAAAAGACTGGACAAACATCAAAGTTTGCAAAATTGCAAAGGTCTTCAAAAATCCACTAAAGATGAATCTTCTTGTTGTCACTAGTGGTAATAGACTTCCCAACCTTGATTGTTATGTTGATGCTTCTCTTCTATGTAGAACATTTTTGAGGGATGGACTAAAATTTCTTCTCCTTGTCCCATGGATCTAACAAATATGTGATATTTGAGCTCTATGTAGAACATTTTTGAGGGATGAACTAAAATTTCTTTTCATCGTCTCATGGATCTAACAAATATGTGATGTTTGAGTTTTAATCTCTTTATGTGCTACTATTTGTCCATGGGAATAGCCTCCATTGTTCTCCTCTTAGCCTCATGTCCTTTGCTTTTACAAGACCTTTAACCTTAGGGATTCCATTTGGCATTATCTAAAATCACCAAAGAATCAATGTTAGTTTTGATAGTTTCCCATTAATGATTAACCCTTTCTGAATCCTTAGTTAGCTTAAAACTCCAAAACATTTTAGCATATAAGCCCAAGATGATTTCATAATAACATTTCCCAAGGCTCTAAGGTAACTAAAATCATCAAGTTATTCAAGTTATTTTGATTATTTTTGCTATTAGTTACCATAATGTTCAAAATGGGGTGTTAGAAAAATTTCAAAAGTACGTTCTTAACCCTTCCATGATAAATGATCTTAACTTTGGAAGTGCACAAGTTTTTGAACAATTAAAACCAAAAGTTTGGTTCACAAAATGGCCAAGAAATTTTGAATTTAGAGAAAATTTCAATATAAAAGTGATGAGCGGTGAGGTACCCCTATGCTCAACCATACAAATATGAGCATTACGTGCAATCTGGTTGAACTCTACGGACTAAGTGCTTATGCACCTTCACAAAACAAGGATGAGTTAGGCGATCGTTGTCTTCCAAAGCTTACTCATATGGCATGATTGTATGGTCAAAGTAAACTTGAGGTATATGATTTGTATGCTTTTTATGTTTTATGTCTTGGTGTTAAAGAGGAAAGAAGTGAATTAATTGAATAACTAATTTAAATTAACTAATCAGCTAGGTCCTAACTAGTCCTAACACCAGCATCTGCTCCCACTTTCTGTACACATCCTGAACTAGTGTAACACTCTTGCGATTACCAAACGCTAATTGTTACTGGGTTACCAAGTGTTCCATGCATGCTCTAAGTGGTTGTACTAAGTGTGCTTACTTGTGAAAATTAACGAATCAATAAAAGCGACATTAATTAACTAATAAAAGCAATAAAGAACTATAAATAGCATTAAGACTGAGAGATAAGCTATTTTGAATGTTGCAAGGTTTATCACAAAGTTCATCTTTATTTCTGAACACAAGGTGTGCTTAGGTTCACAATGCTCAAATAAAGATCTGTTCACTTTATGACTCCTACTGGGGGTACTTAGAAATAATTCTAACTTTGAGAGGGAGAAACTACAAGAGTTTGGGTAAAGGACTAAGAACTAACTGCCAAACGAAGTGCACCTGCCTCTTATTTATAGGCAACGAGACAAATCCTAATATTGGATGTCCGATATCACTTGGTAGGATATGATATCTTGGACCTGATATCATGACTCATCATATCCCCACAATTGAATGAAAACTCATCCTTGAGTTCCTTACAAAATATTGGAAAGGTATGGGATTATTGACTGAATGACAATTAACAATGACATGGGATGATAGACTTAGAGTGCTCAGGGAACGGATCGACAAATATATTATAGCATTGGTGTTCATGCCCATTGTGGGGAACATTGTATATAGATGACATCCAGATCCTCATTTGATAGCTTGAAGAAAGAGAGAGAGAGAGAGAGAGAGAGAGAGAATGAGATGCATTGTTGCCAATGTCGAAATTGTGCACACCATTGTTCATCCATAGCCACATGTTCAAACTTGTTCCTTGCATAAACGCTCCAGCTCTAGTCCATCTTGAGTGCTCCCTCTTATCCTAGTCTATTGTTCATGTAATTTCCATCTGCACACACAACACACTCACGGATTAGCAAGGATAGATAACACCTAATGCAGTTGATACCTTGCCTTGACATAAAGCACATTGGCTAGGTTGTGGGTATGGCAGATACTGGGTTAGAGGTTTATGACTAATAACTACCAAAGGTGTAGGGGTAAGATAATTATGGAATGTAAAAATTTGTGACAGGGCCCCCACGACTAAGAGCAAACCTCCGGTAGCAATAGGGTGGAAAACTTTAAAGAATAGGAAGGATAAGAGAAATAACAATGGTGAAGCCAATAAAACACAAGCAAAAATGGATGTCATTGATCGAGTGAATGAGAAATAGTTGATTGCGAGAAATGTTCAAGGGAAAGAGCTTAACAATTGTACCAAAAAGGAATGCTAATGTGAAACACCACAAAATTTCGAGCTTAGTACTCCTCCAACAAGAATCGAGCTAAGTCATGATGTTCTCCAACACGATTAAAGCTTGAGGGCCCACAGACAACCACGGTGACATCTGGTATTAAGCATAGCAACTTCGGAGCTCAAAATACTTAGTTTACACTAAGTATGCATTCTCAGCGTATACGCCCAATATTCATAGCGTATACGCCCAGCGTAGATGTCTAGCGTACACGCCTCACATGTACGCTTAGCAGGTATGACTAATGTATACACCCTGCATGTAATCCGTGAAGACGGCATGGAAACAACACTGCAGAGAAAAATTTGGTACAAGGCATCAACTCACATGAACAGAGCAATCATCAAGTGTTGAAATCAAGCATTCTAAAGTCTATACGCTGAGTATGTACATCCTGCACGTCCAGTGTATACGCATAGCAGACATAGCGTATACACCCAGCACATACATCATGCACACCTAGCGTATAGGTCATGCACGCCCATCGTATACATCCAGAGTCTACGCGCACCAGATACAGTGTATACACCCAGTAGATACAGCATGTTGTACACTTGTCAAATCTTATTCTTTTGCACCCGGTCAATGCGCCACATGTCACCCAACCTGAGTCTAACGACTAAACCTGTATAAAAACCCCAATTTTCCATTAGATTAGGGTGGGAAATTTGGAGCAAACTAGAGATACAGAGAAAAATAGAGATGCTAAGAACTAGAGTAGGGAATCCTATACGCTGGACCTCAACCCTATATGCTGAGCATCTGGCCTCTACGTTGTGCCTGTAGTTTGAACCAGCACACAGTCATCCTTGCATCCACTTGGGCTATTCGTCTGCCTTGTGTCAAAGCCACAACTACGTTAGACCGGTGCATTGTAACTCTCATTTTGAAATAATATTGCTACACTTTCTTTCTAAAATCTATTACATTTTTTCATTAATTGTTGCATGTTCACTGTTTACGATATTGCATGTTTACACTCCGTTTATACCAGTTACGCTGTTCATGCTTCGTTTTACCTCAGTTACGCCGTTTACGTATAACCCAACATATAGCACATCGGTGTATGTTTGGGGAAATCCTTACCTAATCCGTGTGTGGACCACCTAAGGTACTCTGCCTTCGTTCATTCTAGCTTGCCCTCAAGCGAAGGTAGGGTCTTCTGTGCGTGTCCGGAGATCTCCAAGTTTCTGTTTCCTTCCAGCCGAAGACCGATGATTTCAGACAGTACAGAAATTGGTGCTAGAAGGAGGGCCAAACTGCTTAAAACTTACTGTGCTTCAAAACTTCTAGCATCTACGCTGTTCAGTATACGTCGACCTTGTTTGCAAACTTCTCAGTGTCTACGCTATTGAGCGTCTACGTTGTTTAGTATAGGCTACACGCTCTACATCGTAGACTCGTCTACACTGCTGTTAAGTATACGCTACACGCTCTACGCCGTAGACTCGTCTATGCTGCTATTTAGTATATGCTGCACACTCTACGTCATAAACTTATCTATGCTGCTGTTCAGTATACACTGCACGCTCTATGCCGTAGACTCGTCTACGCTGTTGTTCAGTATATGCTGCACACTCTACACTGTAGACTCTTCTACGCTACTGTTCAGTATATGCCGCACACTCTACGTTGTAGACTCCGTCTACGCTGCTTAGCATATACGCTACCACTATACGCTGTCATTATACGCTGGTCATTCAAGCCTATACACTGAGACCTAGTCTATATGTTGTACACCACCAACGTAGGTTTACACCGCATTAGGTATACTAGTTTCATATCCCTTCATTGTGTCATATTCTCAACTGTTCATCATGAACACCGCAAACTCCAACGCTACAACCACACCAGTCACAGACCTTGTAGGCACCATGGCCGTTCAACAGCCTGTGGTACAACCCACAGTGGGGCCCCGCTGGTCTCTTAGATTGCAAGGGAGGAACCCCTCGTCTAATATTATAACTCAAGACCAGTACAATTTCATATGCATGAAAATACAAGCCGGCCTAGCTGTGGACCGAGCTGAAATGGAAGCTAAGAAGCAATACGAACTTTTCTATAGGGGAGGACAAGAGTTCATTCCTTCCCTGTACGATATCATCCCTATTCCAGAGCCTTACTCTGAGCTCATCTCACAACTCCTCCTGCAAAGGAGCCAGTCTCTAGACCAGCCTGTAGTAAATCCTCAACCGGAAGAGGAGGATGACTTCGCAGCCCAATCTGAGCATGAAGATTCGTACCATACTCTTAGTCCACAAACCTATGTCAACCCATTGTTTCATCCAGCCACAGGGAAAATTACATCCCTTCAACCATTTAGATTCACCCAAGCACAAATACCTCAACAAGAATCATCCGCACTTGTTCATATTCCTCCTGCAACCGACCCGCAACTCAATACACTTCCTCTTGCTATTCTCCTTGTAGACATGCATCAAAATGCTTTTACAAGCTATGTTCCTTCTCAGTTGGGCACACTAAAAAACCTATCTCTGCTCTACTTGTGGAAAAACAACATGATAGGCAGCATTCCCCCATCTTTAGGGAACTACAACAATCTTCATAAAATTATATTTGATGAAAATCAGCTAACGAGAGTCATTCCTCTGCAGCTTGGAAGGTTGCTGCTAAATGTTTTCAATGTAATGTCCAATTGTCTTGTAAATGATGGCTATGCCAAAATTTATATTTAATTTTCTCTTTTAAATTCCTCCAGCTTAAATGTTTTGGATGTTGCTAGAAGGGTTCCCACTCAACCTATCAACACTACTTTTGAATGGGACCTTTATATGTGGTCCAATTCCTTGGAAGGCCTTGGCAAGCCTAGAAAACTTGATAAGTCTTGATTTGTCTGAGAACAAGCTCTCAGGTCATATTTCTAGGTCGATGGGAGAAATCAAGAAAATTTAGAGAATTTCTCTAGGGAACAACAAATTGCAAGGCAACATACCCTCCAAAATTAGGAGGCTTACCTCTACTCTGTATGAGCTTTCAATACAAAATAACTACTTGTTGGGGGGAATTCTTGATGCAATTGGTAACCTAAAAAACCCAAGACATTTAGTCATGGTTCATAATAACCTTGCCAAGTACCATTCCTTCTAGGTTAGGATAATGTAATAATTTAGAGCTTTTGGACCTTTCTTCAAATAAGTTCGATGGCTCCATCCCACTGAAAGTGGCAAATCTCTACAACATTTAAATCTACTTCAATTTGTCACACAATTCCTTGCATTAAAGATTGCTAGTAGAAATTGGTAAGATGATTCACACTAAAGCCATAAATGTTTCAACAAATAAAATTAGTGACACTATTCCATCTGATCTTGGAGGTTGCAACAACCTGCAACATCTGAATTTATCGTTTAATGAGTTTGAAGGATTAATTCCAAGGTCTTTGAGCCAGCAGCAAAACCTTATGCCATGAACATGTTGATGTCCACACTCCCATGCTCTCATGGGGTCATGCTTATCAATGTCTCTATTTCTCTCTCTTAATAACCACAGTAAAAATCATGCGAGTAGTGGGCATTTGAACTACTGGGTGGTGGCCATTCATGGTGGAAGTTACAATCATTAGTGGTGAATGTTACAAGTAGAACATGATGGCAATTACTTCATGGTTGTTATGTGCATTCGTTGTGGAGGATGTGGGCATTAATGGTAGGCATTACGAGCTTGCATCACAGTTCTATAAAATTCTATAAAATGGCAGCAAAGGCAGTCTTCAAAAGGGGGGTTTCCCTACACATACAGGAGGCACCCTAGGCAATAGTCTCCTAAAATCAGTTTTCTTTCCCAGTGTTGGTGTGACCAAAATTTGTGCATCAATGCCTTTTGGCACTAGAAAGAGGGCCATCTCTCTTACCTTTATTATCCCATTTTCTAAAATATTTATTTTTTTATCCTTTTCCAATCCCTATTTTGTTTCCCAAAAATTTCATTTTTCTAATTTCAAACATATTTTATTTAAAATTTCTATTTTTAGCCATTATTTTGAAAAAGCTTTTTACAGAATTTTCAAGCCCTTTATTTCCTTAAAAATTTTGGGTCTGATCACCCATTTTTCTTTAATCCCTTTTTTAAAAAAACAAAAAGCCCTTCTTTCTCAGTCCCATTTTTGAATTTTTGTTTTGGCGGTCCTTACCTTGGTCCTAGAATAGGTAAGGTGGTTTTATTTAGTTATGCAATTTTAAATCTATTTTTTCTAAAATTTTGCATTTTACTATTTCCTTTTTAATTTTATAAGTATTGCAATTTTATACATTTATTTTTCTTTTCAAAAAAATATATCATATTTTAGGATTTTTTTTAACAAAAAAAATATTATTTTAGTATTTTCTTTTCTTTTTATGCAATTTTATAGTTTCATTCTAACAATTATATTTTATAGTTTTGTTTTATGAGTGAACTTTGCTTTGCTTCTAACCAACCATGTCTTCACATCAAGGAATTTTCCAAGTTTTATTCCTAAGAGAACTCGAACTAGGATGGTAGCTAATCAACCCCTAACTCCCTTCATTAGCAACCCCTTCAACTTCACTAATTATCACAATATCCCAAAACCACTTCAAAATATAAATTTATTTTTCAATCCCACAAACATTACTAGCAATGCCCTCCAACATAGACAATGGTTTGAACGCTTACTTGAGATCCACAACATTGTCCAAAATGATGTGGCATGTAGAGTATTTGTGACAACTTTCAGGAGTAAGGCCACTGAATGGTTCTTAATGCTCCCAAATGCTTCCAATGACTCATGGCAGGAGTTCAAAAATAAGTTTTTGATCCAATTTGACAAATTCACTAGCCCTGCCATAGCATCAAGTAACTTCACAAGCTTAAGAAACCTACCTGGGGAGAACGTCTGGGATTACAACCTAAGATTCCTTCACTAGCTAGCCTATGTGCCAAGTGAGATGTGTCCACAACCCAATGGCATCCTCAACTTTTACCTTTCTACCATTGATCCATTCTTTGCCTATGCCATCAAATTTGATTCAAACATAATGAAAATACAGGGAGTAATGGCTAAAGCCATGGAGCTAGAAAAAATTACCCTTATGAACAACATTCAAACCCAGTTTGGGATGATAAGCATTAGTAATCCCATGCAATCTAATCCTCTACCTCTACCAACTTTCTCAATGGCCAATACTATGTTCCAAACTCCCATTCCCCTTCAAATGACTCAACCTACAAACAACTACTTTCAAGATCCCACATCTTCTTCATTCCTATCACCTAACACTTGTTTGAATGATGATCAATCAAAGACCTTAATCCAATCAATCATAAACCCACATGGGATATCCAACCCTACTAAACCCTCAACTCAAACTCAAGATCAAATGATCCATATATTAACTTCACTTCAAAAACTTTCCAACGAAGTAGTTGAACTAGAGCGGAATAACAAGAAGGATCTTATACAACCAAAAAAGCCAAGTTCATCAGCCGATGATAATTATTGCCACCTCCATAACACGATGCAACATTCTAAGAGGACTTATCCCCAATTCTTGGCATTATATGGCGATCACATCCAAGGTCAAAAAAATGGGAAACCTCCTATTATGGTCCTTAATGTACCTCATGAAACAAAAAATGAAGAGGTTTTCTCATTGGAGCAAGTTATGGTAAGTGATGAGTTGTGATATCACGTACGTGATATCACATCCATGATATCGCATCCACCCATGCAATATCGTGTACGCGATATCGCAGCCCACCGCAATGTCTATAAATAAGAGGCAACTTTCCCTATTTTAGATATCTAGACTTAGACCCTTAGCCAAACTATAGCAGTTTTACCATTTCAGAGTTAGAATAATTTGCATGTGCCTGCAATAGGAGTCTTAAAGTGAACAGATCTTTATTCGAGAAAATTGTACCTAAGCACACATTTGTGTACGGAAATAAAGATGAACTTTCTGATAAACCTTGCAACATGTTAACTAAGCTAAATAGGATTTAATTATTGTTAAATATTTAAATGCTTTCCTAGATAAGTAATCTCTCTCAACCCTTGACTCTCCTAGTTAAGTGCACTCAGTACGACTACTTTGAGCACGTGTGTAATGCTTGGTAACCTAGTAACAAGTAGCATTTGGTAATCCCAATAGCGTTGCATTCATTTAGGGTGTGTGCGACAAGTGGGAATGGATTCTGGTGCTAGGATAATTAGAACTTAGTTACTGAATAGTTAATGAAAGATAGTCATTTAGTTCTCTTCACCTTCCCCGCTTAGCATAGGACATTAAAAAGATAAAAGATATAAAAATCATATACCTCAAGCTTACTTAACCATATGACCGTGACAATACAAGTAAGTTTGGGAAGACATCGATTGATTAACCTTAAGTGTTCCATTAAGGCGCGTAAGCATTTAGTCCTTAGAGTTTGATCAGATCAGGCGTGAGATGCTCGTATTTGTATGGTTGAGTGTAGGGGTACCTCGCCACTCATCATTGGTGTTGTTGCCAAGGACTTAGTTGTTTGTGCGCTACGTAGAACATAGGAAATCATTCACATCGTTGGGACACTAGAACGAACCCTTAGGATTGATCAAAAATAAAAATTAGACAATGGTAAATAGCACACTAAACAAGACAAAAATGTCTTCTTCTTTGCACAAAAGCATTTCACCGCTTAGGACCAACACTAGAGACAGTCAGCGGCACAACATACATAACCAAGATCTGCCAGTTCCTCAACAATTCCATGTGGTATATATTCATCATGATGAATATGTACCCGACTTTACCTTTATTCTCCATCAAGACGAACAACTGCGTTGGAGAGACTTGGAGGGTAACATAGTATTGCCCCCAGACCAAGTAGTCCCCAACATGCTCCTTCATGCTCTCGCACGAATAGGCATGTCACAGTTATATGTAGAGTATGTTACATGTGATTATGACACAAGGAACTACCATTCCACAGAAGCACAACATGAAAGGGACTTGTGACAGGAGAGATACTATACATCGTTGAAGGGCAAAGGACCTCATAACGCTCCACCCGTCTTAAGGGAAATTAAGAGTGGTGAACCTATTTCAATAGGTTCTTCACAAAATGATGTTCCTCCTCCTAATGATGGTGAGGAGGTGGTATATTAAAACCTTCACTCTATGATTCACAACCCTGGTTCTGAATCCCATGAACACCAAGTGTTCAATGAGGGAACACAAACACATGATAAGGGTGGGCAGTATGATTGTAATCACGATCAAGGCCAAGACCACTTAAGAGAAGGTACAAAACATTATCATGACAATGGTTCTCCTTCCTCTTTACCTTCATCGTCACATTCACCCTCTTCTTCTGTATCAGGATGCAATCATAGGGAACCTAACTGTGAGGATAACGGTAAACAAAGTGAAAAACCTTGACGACAGAGTTGAGAATGAAGACAAGGGCATTCTAGAGAATCACAACATAGAAGAAAGGAAAGCAGGGAACTACGTAAACATCACAAACACTATAAACAAAATGACCACAAAGAACACCTACTTGCAACCTGAAGCATGTTAAACATCACAGAGGCTGTAAGGATACCCACAAGGAACCAAAAAGATAGCAAGATCAAGAGACTAGACATGAATAACATCCCACGATTTGAGGGGGGATACAATGCTGATCCTCAGAACCACTTACAAGCATTTGATGATGCATGTGCCTTGCAAAACATTGAGAACTAGTGGCAAAAATTAAAGTTGTTCCCAAGGACACTAATAACAGAAGAGAAAAGCTGGTACCAGTCCTTAGAATCGAAATCCATTAGAAGGTCGAGTATGATGCTAGAACTATTTAATGATAAATATCAAATGTACTCTTGAGTGTCCAACCTGAAAAGCAAATACAAGGATGGAAGCAGGGAAATAACTAACCCTTGGATGCTACCATGAACTATTATTATGCACTGTTACATTATTTCCCGGGCCATGGTTACGCACAACAAGATCAACTATGCCATCTCGTAGATGGGCTTAGGCATGAAACTAGGAGAACCCTTGGAACATATGCCCAAGGGAGATTATTAGAGCTTAGGTCCCATCAGGTTCATAGATCGTTAGAGCAAGTAGCCAAGGAAGAGGGGGAGCTACATAAGAGAGAAAGTGCGGAAGAGTACAACCACAATCCTTCCCTCCAAAAAAGGGGAGTGAGATTCTGTGAGGAGGAGAAAGAGTCACCACTTGAAGAGATGGTGAATAGTAAAAACTTATCGCTCCAAAAATTAACAATAGAGGTGTCAATGAAGGTAGACCAAATGTGGGACTCCTTAGATAGTAGATTTGAAACTATTCTCAAAATCGTAGAGGAGTCTAAGGAGCGAGGTAGTAACTATGATAAAAAAAGAGGGATTTGGACCATGCACGTAACAAAGGTAAGGGTAAAATGGCCATCACCAAAGAGGTTGTGGATTCTGATATGGCCAATGATGGTGGATGTGAGATATGCCAATACGACCATCCTAAGGGATGTTGCCCAGTAATCTCACATCTACAAGAGTCTAGGGTGTATGCACTCAACCCAAGACTTAACAAACGACAAACACCCCGATGGTTACCTTATCCCCAAGATCATCCAAGGCAGTTCCACCAACCTTTAAAGTATTACCCAAGTGGAACTCCACCACAACCTATTGAGCAACACTAGCAGTGGCAATACCCACAGTCATGGGGGATGCCACCACCAAGGCAATAATACCCTTACTGCAATCGAATCCATATGGCCATTACATGTAGCAGCCAATCTCTCCACGTGACTCTGCATATCACGTGACCCCACAACGTCACTACCAAGCTCAAGAGTATTATAGGACTCCTTCTCTTGGGAGAGACAACACACAAACATACCATCCTCCAAACCCATCCACAACTCTCACGCTGATAGCTCCATTACCACCCGCTCCAGTAATGCAAGGGAAACTCCCCACTCAACCATAGCAACATAATGCTCCAAGAGATGTGAACCATCAACTTGCTGCTAGTTTTGACAATCGTACAAAGAGAAGATCTTTCTTCAAAACCAATAGTCCAACCAAGCTCTCACAACCACAAGCGGTTGAGCCTTTGAACGCTTCTCCATCAAATAAGGCTTCGGACCTCCCTTCAAACCAAAAATAGAGCTCAATGCACACGGTTGTGTTAACGCATGTTGTCATTGACTGGATTAAGGTGGGCCACCTTCCCAGGAAATTCTTTGATCTGGGAAGTCCTCTAATCTATCTCCAAGTCACTGGCAATGAACCTCGTAAAGCTCTTCTGGACTAAAGTTCCGAAGTTAACTTAATATCACAAGAGATGTATAAAGCCTGGAACTTGCCTCCACTAAAGAAGAGTAATATTCTCTTAGACCTAGTTGACCAGTCCATCATTATTCCCTTGAGATTGGTGGAGGACATCGTTACCATTATGTGTGGGTAGTCATACCCAGCTAATTTCCTAGTGATACAAGTAACCAATGACAAAGAGAACTTCCCAATAATAATGGGGAGGGCATGGCTAAGTACCATAAATGCATGCCTTGGAATCTATGATCTTTCCCTAGAAATATCTAAGGAAAACACTTTTGGGAAGATCAAGAAGAAGAAAGTTCCATGTGTAATGACCTAAATCATCGGTGTAAGGTTGGAAGGGAAATAGACACCGAGAGATCATCGGGCAGCCACAGCTGACCCTGCCTTCACCCGAGGACAAACAAGAAAAGTAAACAAAGGTAGAGTGCCTTGGAGGGTTTGCACGCAAATCAACCAAGGACTTCCCTGAGCATAAGCTACAACTAGCATTGGGATTATTGTAAACGATGTCTTAGAACATGTAAATGCATGTAAAATGTAAACATGAGCCGTAAGACGTAAGAAAGTGAGGTGTAAAAAAACGTAAACTATAAACTAAATGTAAACTGAATGTAAGCAGAAATGTAAGCAGAACGTAAAACATAAAATGGAAATAATGTTTGGTTGGCAAAACATAAATGATCTATTGCGTAGAAAGGATGTGCATCGGTCAAAGCATAGCTGCGTGTAGATGGCAGGTCGAATGCCTAGCCCCAAGGTGATGTAACGTGATGATGAGATGATGTGATGTGGTGAATGTGAGAAATTCTTGGATGCCAACAGTCAGGTGTGTCTAGCATCCAAGGATTGCAGGTTCTGTCCTCTCTCAGAATTGCCAATCTCTCCAATTTTGCCTCCCCCATTTATGTGAATTGACAAGGTATTTATAGGGTTGGGCCGGGCTCGGGCACAAAATTCAAGAATGAAATCAACAACTGGGAGATGAGAGGAAAGCAGATCTAGTGACATGTATCCAATGGATAGTTGTGCATGAGTTGGATGTCTGTTGGCGAGAGTTGGATTTGTGTCAGATAGTTGTGCACGAGTTGGATGTGTGTTGGCAAGCTACATTCTTGACCAGGTACATTGCATTTTAAAATTCGTGGGTTATTCAAGCCCATGAAAGTACATTTAATTTAGACCGTGGAGGCCTGACATGCCCACAAATGGGATTTACAATGAAATGTACAACAAGAGAAATTTGACTACCCAGCGTGACCTGCAATGTGACCTCAAAAACTTGTAATTTTGAGCTCAAATCTAGAATTTCCAAAGGCAGGGTCCCATAGTATCAATAGTGGACCTTTAGGATGACTTGCACCCTTGAAATCAAGTCATTTTGGCTTAGTTGTGAGGCTCTAAAAGTTGGTGACGGTGATCCTTACGTTGTGCATCGTCTGAAAACGTAACCCTAGCACCACCAAGTCAAAATGGCATATTTGAGGCCCAAATCTTGGTTTTCTGGAGGCTGGGAGCTGCTGGGGACCTTGGTGAAGGTCATGGGGGGTCCTTGTGCTCAATTTTGGCCTATTTTAACTCAATTTCAGGGCTCCAAAAGTTGGTGACGCTGATCCTTATGCTGTGCAGCGTCTGAAAAAGTAACTAAAGTGTACTTAGCCAAAACCAAACATTTTGAACCCGAAACTTTTGATTCTAGATGCTGGAAGTTAGTGCAATCACTTGTGGGCCCCGAGGGAACCTTTCTTGTTGAATCATGGGCCTTCGGGGGCTGTTTTGGAGGCCTCCAAGTTTGGTCATGTTGTACTCATGTTGGGTAGTAGCATGACTTCACTTGATTCTTGTCTAAAAGTGCTAGGCCAAAATTAGTGGTGTTTCACCATGCATAACATACAGTGATATAGAGGGTGATGGCGTACAAGAATGTTCATCATTACCTGCATGCAATCGGTGTGCCTAGGAAGTTAACATACAAAAGTGCTTGTATGTAGCAACCACACAACAAAAAGACACCCAATGGTTGATAGCTAATCAAGAGAGAAACTCACCAATGTGCATGGGACTAACTAGGGGACCAACTTGCACCCACGTAGAAGGCATAGATGCACTGGAGCAAGATTGTCATTGACTTCCAAACCTTACCTTGAAAACATCAATTAGGGGAAGTTGGAAAATCTTAAAAAATTCAAACAAATACTTCGATAAGAGAATACTACTTAGTGTGCAATAGACCAAACCTTACCATGAATCTAGAATGGTTAATGCACATAACACATCGGAGAAATGATGACCTTGCTCATTATTTTGGATCTCTTCCTTCCAACTTAGTCATGGGGAAGATGGCCACCTATGCTGATCAATTGAGGCCCTTAGTTCCTTTTTAAGTTTTTGTTTTACACATTTTTGTTTTGCAGATTTCTTTAACTTTTCTTGTTTTTGTTTTGCAACATCATTCATACCTTTTCATTTATTTGTGTGTTTTCTTATTTTGTTAAGTTTGTCACCTAATAAGTGCTCCTGAAGATGGTATGAACTGTATTCTATTGGTTGCTAATGTTTGGTTTTTACCTTTGAGTTATGATGTTGATACTAAGGTATGGTTCTTTTGATATAACAGGCAATGAGTCCACATCACCCATGCATCCATGATTTTCTATGGTCTCTCTTAGCTTAGAACTATACAGTCCCTTTTCTTAAATAATAAGAACTATCAACGAATTGGTGACTAGGCATTTCTCAAACTAAGGAAGGACTCAAGGATTGAAAAGGGTGTGACTTGAAGGGGACTTGATGCATTTTTGTTGGCCATTCTCTTAGGTACTTGGATGTTTCCTTCTTGAGTTTTCCTTACCATTCAAACGTTGTTCCATTATTGGGAAGCTGAGCTAATAGAAATAATAAGCCTTTGCATGGTGTGATTCTCACAAAAAAAAAAAAAGAGTGAAAAGTGAGAATTCAAAACACACACCTTAGAAAAAATAATCACTTGGGCTACAAGCATTGGTTATGGAACTAAACAAACATGTTCTCTCTAACTAAGGTCCTTTCTTGCTTCCTATGCTCTCCTTTCTCATTTTGTTGAAATGGTGGTGACTCTTGGAGAGAGGAATTCTTGTTACTTCAGGTGGATGGATTGGCCAATTGTATTAATGTGAAGTCACTCGATGTGGATTGTTTGAGGCTGGATTTCGAATGAGGTCTACTAAGTTACATTAACCATTAACACACAAGGGGTTGTACACCACCTTGTTCTTGAGACTTCATTCCATTCTCTTCTTTCCATCGTTCTTTCTCCATTGTTTACCTCATTGCCGATTGTATCAGTAGTCTATATTTTGCTTGATGCATTATTTTATTTTTGGTAAACTCTTGTGGTTAAGACTTTAACTCTTGCTTCCAAATGACATTTCTAGAGCCTACAGACTCTTTGAATGTGGGAATGTTAGGGCATTACTGGCATGAGCCTGCTTTGGGGAGGACCCACTCGCATTCCTATTTGGTGCATTAATTAATTTCGTTCCCTTAAACATTTTTGCAATCAACATTTATTTTTTTCATTTCCATCTCTAACATCCATTTCATTAGTGTTTCAGTTGTCTCTTTTTCTTCATTTTTCTTATTCCTTATCTTTTTCCATTCTCTCACTACTGGAGGTTCGCTCTCAGTCATGGGGGTCCTAGTATAATTTTTTCGATTTTTTCCTAACCCCTACACCTTGGGTAGTCACTAGTATTATATCTCTAGAATCCACATCAGCCATATCACAACTCAACCAATGGACCTTACACTTAGGCAAGGTATCAACTTCATTTTGATTCATTTACTCTTGCTAATATAAGACTGTGTTGTGTCTACAGATGACAATCATACACCAATGAATTAGATCTAGAGGGAACACTTGGAATGGACTAGTGCTGGAGCAGTTATGCAAGGAACAAGATCAATGGCGCAATTATGGATAGACAACAGAAGGCACAATCTTGGTGTCGGCAGCAACAGACTTCACATTCTCTCTCTCTCTCTCTCTCTCTCAGCTACCAAATAAGGCTAGATGTCAAATATGTATAGTGTTCACTCTTGTTTTCATGAACACTAATATTTTCATGTGTTGTAATGATGATCCGTTCACATGTCACCCCATTCACCATTAGTATCATTCAAGTCAATGATCCCATACCTTCCCAATATTTTGTAAGGAACACAAGGACGATTTTTCATTCAGTCATGGGGGTATGATGAGCCATGATATCACATCCACTTATGCGATATCGCATATGCAATATTACAGCCCACCACAATGTCTATAAATAAGAGGTAGCTTTCCCTATTTTAGGTATCTAAACTTAGACCCTTAGCCAAACTATAGTAGTTTTACCATTCCAGAGTTAGAATAATCTCCATGTGTCTGTAGTAGGAGTCTTAAAGTGAATGAATCTTTATTCGAGCAAATTGTACCTAAGCACACATTTGTGTACGACAATAAAGATGAACTTTCTGATAAACCTTGCAGCATGTGGACTAAGCTAAATAGGATTTAATTATTGTTAAATATTTAAATGCTTTCCTAGATAAGTAATCTCTTTCAACCCTTGACTCTCCTAGTTAAGTGCACTCCATACGACTGCTTCGAGCACGTGTGTAACACTTGGTAACCCAGTAACGAGTAGCACTTGGTAATCCCAACAGCGTTGCACTGGTTCAGGGTGTGTGTGGCAAGTGGGAACAAATGCTGGTGCTAGGATAATTAGAACTTAGTTAGTGAATAATTAATGAAAGTTAGTCATTTAGTTCTCTTCACCTTCCCCTCTTAGCATAGGACATTAAAAAGATAAAAGATATAAAAATCGTATACCTCAAGCTTACTTAACCATACAACTGTGACAATACAAGTAAGTTTGGGAAGACAGCGATTGATTAACCTTAAGTGTTCCATTAACGCGCGTAAGCACTTAGTCCCTGGAGTTCAACCGGATCACGCATGAGATGCTCGTATTCATATGGTTGAGTGTAGAGGTACCTCGCCACTCATGAGTAAGCAACCCCAACCCACATAACGCTCACTACCGTGGACTTAGTGACATCATGAACAACACACAACAACAAACTAGGACTGACCCTTATACTCCGCCAAACATAAGAGCTCTTAGTCAAAGTAACATAAATACTCAAATTGACTCATCCCAAACAAACACCCCACAATGACCAAATCCACCTTCTATACTTAGAAGAACTCCACCTCAACAAGAAATCAAAGATGTACCTAAGACTTACGATGTAGTTGAGGATTTGAAGACAATTAAATCTAACATCTCCATGTATGACCTTTTACAATTTAATGAAATGAAAGAGGTATTTCAAGAGATAGTTCGTAAAGTAGAAACTAATAAAGAAAAATCGACAACCGCTAAAAAGAAAGTTCACTTCACAAAAATTCCTAACACCTTATCAGTACAAAATGTAAATAATTCTATGATGAGTAGGAAATAACAACCTCCTTTTCTAAAAACTCTAATTATTTTAAGAAACAATGTTCACAATTATTTGATGGATTCTGGAGTAACTCTTAATATCATGCCACTTGAGGTATGTAAGACTTTAGGAGCACAAATGATATCACAAATGAAAAATGTCATTCAACTTGATGGGTCCAATGTACCTATAGTAGGGTCATTAAAAGGAGTGAAAGTGAAACTTAAACAATACCCTACATTCACATGTTACATAGATATCTTGCTAGTTGACATGTCACCTACCTATGGTGTGCTCCTATCTAGAACTTTTGCAGCCAAGTTTGGGGGCTTCTTTAGGTCAGATTTCTTAGAGTTATTAATCCCTATCAAAGGAAAATCTGAATACATGACTATACCTCAAGAACCCTTCTATAAACAAGTAGTTACATCCTTAGTAAAACACCCCAAATTTTTAAGTCATTCTTGCTTCACCGGGTCTTTAAAATTCAAGCAGTGTCATGACACTTCGACAAGAAATGGATGCTCTGAGTTTAGACTATCCAGTTTGGCAAGTTTTCTATGCCCAATGTTGACAGGCTCAACGGACTCTCTAGCCTGCCCACCTGGGTAGCTCATCCAGCTGATAGCCTACTTAGAAGCGATGCGTGGAGCTATCGATGGTGCTCAGGATGCATGAAACAGTTTGGCAAGTTTTCTAGCTAAGAAGCTTGCTACACTACACTACGCTATATAGCGTAGCAAGCTTCGAGAGACAGTTATTCAGGCAATCAACTACGAACTGTTGCAAGACAGACTGCTACACTATGCTACGCTACACAACGTAGCATAGCGTAGCAAGAGCAATCTAAGAGGGCTTAGCTTACTTAGTAATCTCAATTACACTCAGTTAGTACCTTTGGCCTTCAAAAATAGTTTCTTCACTCAACCTCAAGCCCTTCAGCAAAGCTCCTCTCACTAGAAAAGTAGCATATCAAGCAAAAATCAAGTTATAATGCATGCTACGTAGCGTAGCACAGCATAGCAACGATGCAAGAACAGCAAAAGGCATCTCCAAAATGCAGAATTAACAAGTTCAAAAGCTTCACCTCGCAGATGACAAATGTTGCAGATTGTCAACGTGATCATCAAAGAGAGAAGGTTGTAAATTGCAGTTAAGGCCAGGTGCTATGCTGTGCTACACTACGTAGCATAGCATAGCATAGCAAAGAGTTAGCCTATACATTTCAAAGACTTCTAGCACATGCAATCAACTCTGAAGCAAATTTCTTCTTCAAACTAGTGGCTACGCTATACTACACTAGATAGCATAGCACGGCGTAGCAAATAGCTATGCTACACCAACATGCTACGCTCCATAGCGTAGCATAGTGTAGCATGCAACTATGCTATGCCAACATGCTACGCTACACAACATAGGACAGGGTAGCAAGCGGCTACGCTACGCAAACATGCTACGTTCCACAACATAGCGTAGTAGGCAACAACGCTACATCAATTTGCTTCACTCTTTGTTTGCATCATTGACACACATCTTCAGTTTCAACAACGTGATTGTAGTGTGGCATGCTCGTCAATCAATCAGCTTTGCATAACCATGTGGCATGGACACATCAACACCTTGTGGGCCCAGGACACGTGGCATCTAAACCGCATCATTTGCATGCTCTTAGACCTATAAATAACTCAACGAGCAATGCTCAAAGGCTTGAAAAACTTAAAGGTTAATATTTTGGGCATTTTTGAGCATTGTTGGCATTGGTTGGTAAACCAACAATTTAAAGGGAATTTTTGAACGATTGGAAAGTTTAGTAAACATTTGGCTTGGCAAAGATTAAATTGGAAATCTTGAGTATTGTAAACATTCCTGAGTTGACAAAGCCAAATAGTGCACATTCCCATCTGGCATTCTATTAGCTCTTTCCTGATGCCTTTGTAGCATTTTGCATTGTTAGCTCTTGGATCCGCATTCAAGCATACAGTTGGCTTGCTTTGAACTTGTTTGGTTACTTTTGGGATCTCTGTGTGCCCCTGCATCACGTAACCGATTGTATCCACCTTAGCAAAGTAAAATCGTAATCTTGAAACGGTGCATTTCCTAACTCTAGTTTACTTTATTCTTCTGCTTATCATCGTGTCTTACATTGTTTTTGCTTCCTTGCATATAATAATCATTATTTTTATGCAAATAAACATTGTTTTCAATTCACACATTTGCAAAGGTTATAGTAACACCAATTAAGTCCTTTTCTGATCGACCAGACCATTCAAGGCACCCCATTTTTATTTATCCAGCACAGCCCTCACACGGATCTAGGGTTAAGACTATCTAATCGATGACCTCTCGGTCTTTTTCAGCCACCGATGTTTTCGGTCGCTACAGTTTTCTAGCACTAGAAGGAGGGCCTTTTGGTGCCTTTTCTGTATTTCACAGTAGTCTTGTATGCATTCTTCACCCCAACATGCACTAACGTAAACTTGACACCCTTTGTGGTTTTTCATGCATCGTGTGATGTAGATTAGTTTCTTTGACGATTCTTCTGAAACCCTGCAGGACATAAAGCATCCGATCACCATTTGACCCACTTATTTCATGGTAGTCTTGCATGTGTTCTATACCCTGACATGCATTACCATAAACTTGATACCCTTTGGTGGTTGTTTACGCATCGTGTGATACAGATCGGTCACTTCAACAATTCTTTCAAAGTCCTACAACGCATAAAGCTTTTGATCACTTTCTGGTCTCCTCATCTTTTTTGTTTGCAAACCCGTCTAGCTTTACCATAATGGATTCTTCAAGCACCGTTGCTAACACCTCTAATGTTGAGGTTCACCTCACGGTTCAAGGCATCACAGGTGTCGAACAACCACTCAACCAGGTGCTAGGGTCGCGTAGATCACTTAGGATCCAAAACTGGGGGCCTGAGGGTTTGGCCCAACAATATGAGCAATACAACTTCCTCTATACTAAGGTGCAGGTAAATCTACCCTTAGATATGCAAGAGCTCGAAGAGAAGCGTAGCTTTGAGTTCACCTATTGCAATGGTAAGGAATTTATTTCAATTCCCAGTGTTTCTATCTCTCTAATGCAAAACATCAATGGCTTATACATCAGCTAATCCAGGCAACTAGGTCTAGGGAGATGTAGGATACAACGTTCCACCACGATGAAGCTTTCTAGGATGGGCAAGAGGAATTGGATTCCCAATCCGAGAGTGGAGGTTAGGTTAACCCTACCACCATCCTTCCTACCTCATCTTTCTGGACAAGCCCACTTTTCACTGCTCCTCCTTTTATGATCACAACTGCATCACTACAATCCACAATTCTGCCAGCAATGGGTAGCCATACCATTCCTTCTAAGCATCAACACACCCACACCCTTATCTCAACCCCGGTCACTACTCCTCTGATGAATTTTAACCAATCCTTTTTTTCTTCGCAACATACGCCAATTACGGCTACCCTAACACACATTCACATAATACCTACCTCACAATTGCGTGTAGCTTTTACCTCTATTCTTGCATTTACACCTGTTCCACAACCAGCCGTCGGCCCATGCCCATCCATGTGGTGGACCCCATTTACTTATCCTCTTGCTATGCTACCATCATAGATGTCTCATTATGCTGGCCATCAGACCTACCAAGCCTCATAGACGGTACATCCCAGTGCAGGACTATCATCTATTCCACCGACAGCATAAGCAATCCATCCCTTAGCACAATCTATAGCTACTGCTGCAATAGCACCACCTGTTGGGTAGTGGACAACACCAACAGCATAGTTCACAGGGGCCACCCCAATGGCACCATCAATTGGTCACATTGCCACCCCAACTACTCCACAAATGGGAGCTTCCCAAGCAGTTCCCCAAACATCTACATCATCTTCAGGTCTAGACCAAGCATTCCAACTTATCCAGAACCATAATAAGAAAATAAAATGGCTCAAGGCTATCGGGTCTGACATGGTGCAAGTCATGGACTTCTACCAAGACGATCCCATCAACCCGATAGTCCCTGCACTAACGTTACCCCTAGGGATGTCACTCCCACATTTCACGAAGTACAATGGGGAGCGGGACCCCAATGCACATCTTGTTACATTTAGGTCTGAATCCCTTCTTCTACAACAATGTTCGCACATGATCATCCATGTCTTTGTTATGTCTCTGACCGGAAAAGCCTTAGACTAGAACTGTGCATTACCACGCTCCTCCATAGCAATCCTAGAGGAGCTTTTGACCCAGTTCATGACATGTTTCAAATATAACTTGAAACCGAAAATCATGCTAGATCAATTGATGAGCGTGAAACAAGATCCGCTAGAGTTAGTCCAGAAGTTCATCCACCACTAAAGTGCAACCCTTAATGAAATCTACAAGCCTATCATGGAGGCCCACTTGCTGGCCATATTTAAGGATGCAGTAAATGAGTTTATTAAGTCTAAGCTATACTCTCTTGCTTCGCGCACTCTCAGTTAAGTGTTCACCTAGACTAAGAGCATATAGGATGCGGCCGAGGCAAGCAAAGACCTAGCCTACGTTGCATGCAAGAATACCTTTATAAAGAAGGATAAGGGTAAGGCTACAACACCCACATTTGCTGCTATGGCAAATGAGGCCAAACCCAAACCTAACAACAACAATAACAAGAACAATAAGAAACCAGCAACACCTGCTGCTAACCCTGCGCCCAAATAGGGCAATGCATTGCAACCCTCTACATTCGCACCTGAGACATCTACACCACCCAAATTGAACTTTCAGCGCAAAGATCGCTCGAAGTATACCCCACTACCTATCAAGCTTTCAGATCTCCTGAAGCAACTACTAGCAATGGGGTATATCCAACACAAGCAAATGTCAGAAGAGGAAGCAAAGAGACATCAGCGATACTGCGAGCTCCTCAAAAACCCCTCTTTGGCTTTCCCAATGAGCCCAAAATTCTTAAGGGATTCAAGCTAGAATGGTTTTGTGACTACCATCAACAGTGTGAGACAAAAAAAATTATTGTATGGAATTGAAAGACGATATCCAAAGGATGATCAATCAAGGGAAACTAGTGCTAGACAAAAGCAATCAAGTACGTCCTGAGAATCAATCTCTGCACTTCTACACTGATCCTCTCAATGCCAACAACTTCAGTTACATCATCAATACCATCGGCATTGACAATAATACTAAACCTTCCCAGTAGCTGTTTGTAGTTCGTGTGCCTCAATGCAGTGCATTGACACCATCGGCAGCTAATCAAAGTCCGTAGCAATCTTTTGTTCTGAGAGTCCCTCCCCGCATATCCACCCTCGTACCACCTGTTAACAAAACCACACCACCACCGTGTACTCTACCACCATTAGCACCATATGTTATTAGGGGGCCAAGACGCACAATAGCCCCCACCCCGCATAAGACAGCCTCACAACCTTCTCATCCTAAAAAACGAGAAGTGCGCTTTGCAAGTGAGATGTCAAGGGAAAGTATTGCCCCAAGTAATTGTAAGCCTGCATCCTCACCCCCTTCATCTACACCCTCATCACCCAAAAGGAATGTTGCTACACCTACACAGTCCTTGCCACCTCATCCAAATAGGCCTGAAACTCTCCCTCCTCAGGAAATTCATCTTCTAGGATGAATGGAAGAGGAGAAAGGTAGTAAACCGGAAAGTCACCAAGACCTTTTGAGTTCCTTCACCCAAGTCAAGCAAGCTCTAAAACAGAAAAAACTACATTGAGCCTGTATAACCTAATTATGACATCTACAGCACACCATGGGGCTTTGGTCCGCATGTTAACGGCAATCCCGATTGATGAGAACATGCCAACAGAAGAGAAGGCGATCCATTTGATCATGCTTCCTTTTGTGCCTGCAAAGGCAAAGCCATTCCAATTGAATTTCTGTGATAATTCCATTAGGGAAGACCCTGAAAAGGGTCAAGTGACTACAACACCTCTCTTCATCACAATCTGGGTTGGCCAACACAAGGTCCAAAGGGTGCATGTTGATGATGGAGCTGCCAAAAATGTCCTCCCTTTCCCTATTGTGGACAAGCTAGGTTTGTTCAACCAGATCAGGCCCACAACAACATCATGCTTAAAGTCATTAAATGGGGCACGAGTCATGATAAAGGGCACTGAAACACCACAAAAAATTTTGGCTAACACTGGAAGACAGAAATTAAGCTAAGTCATGTTGGTCCTTAGCATGACCAAGCTTGAAAGCCTAAAAATAGCATCAAAAAAAGTCAAAGAAAGCAAGTGAAAGTTCCCTGGGACCCACAGAAGACTGCGATGACATCTGGCATCAAACTTGGAAAATTTTGAGCTCAAAATACTTGGTTTTCACTAAGTATGCATCCTGTACGCTGGCCTACACATGCCCAGCGTAAGGCCTAGCGTACAGCAACTTTCGGGGCTCAAAAACTCATCAGAACATGCTAAAGTGCAGTGTCCAGACCCCCCAAGACCTTCCCCAAGGTCCCCAAAAGTTTTCAGGCACTTGAAAATCAAATTTCAGGCTTCAAATAAGGGTCGTTCATTCCTCTACGCCCAGCGTATACGCCTAGAGTAAGCCCAGCGTAGAGAGAATTTTGGGCCCTAGAAATGGGTCAAAACGTGCTAGAAATGAGCGTCTGGACCACCCAGGACCTTCCCCAAGGTCCCCAGCAGGTCTCAGGTACTTGAAAATCAAATTTTAGGCTCCAAATGATGGTCGTTCATTCCTCTACGTCCAACGTATACGCCCGGTGTAAGCCCAGCGTAGAGAGACTTTCGGGCCCCAGAAATGAGTCAAAACGTGCCAGAATCGAGCATCCAGACCCCCCAGGACCTTCCCTAGGGTTTCTAGCAGCTCTTGGGCACCCAAAAATCAATTTTTGACCTTAAAATGAAGCATTTTCATGTGTATACGCTGGGCACATTTTTGGCTTACGCTGGCATGCTATACGCTTACGCTGGCATCCTCTACGCTCAGCATCCATCAGCGTAGACGCCCAGCGTAGACGCCAGCATCCATCAGCGTAGATGCCCAGTGTAGAGGCAAGCATCCATCAGTGTATACGCCTAGCGTATACACCAGCGTCCATCCAAGTCCACACGCCCAGCAAGTCCAGCGTATACGCTGGCCTGATGTAGCGTATACACCCAACGTATACAATGTTTCTAAATTGTAAGCACCTGGTCGATACGCCACGTGTCTCCCAACCTGATTTTCCCAGCAAAAACCCACCTATAAAAAGCTCATTTTTTTGCATTTTCAGAGGTGGAAAAAATTTACCGGAGCAGACACAAGAGGCATTTACGTTGTAGATCAGAGCTCAAAAACCCTCTTACGCTGGAGAGACCTATACGCCGTACACACAGTCTCTACGCTCCGCCTACCTTGCGAACTAGCCGAGTCATCCCTACACACGCCGGGGCCTTTCGTCCGCCTTGTGTCAAAGCCACAACTGCGTTTGGACCGGTGCACTTTGTAATCAATTCTCAATACAAAACAGTTTAGATTTTGCTCAGATTTATTGCAGTTTTCTTCGTTTTTTTTTCAGTTTACATTTACAGGCTCATTTACATTATCATGCTTGTTTACGGTTTACATTTAATGTGCATTGTCTACATATAACCCAAAGTTTTGTAGCGGAAAACGTTGGGGAATTCCTTGTTTGATCCACGTGCAAACCATTCAAGGCACTCTGTCTTCGTCCGTTCCAGCTTGCCCTCAAGCGGAGGCAGGGTCGACTGTGCTTGTCCGTAGATCTTTCGGTGCTCGTAACGTTCCAGCCTTGCACCGACGATTTCAGTCGGTATAGGCACAGTCCATATTGACTTCGTGGCAGGGGATCAATTCCCCACAAATGCAACATTTATTGTGGTTGAAGAGATGCCCGAGTTTAACCTGATCTTCGAGAGGTCATGGTTAGCACAACTTAGGGTTGTCTCTTCGCCCATTCATCAGGAGATCCATCTACCCTATGCAAACAGGGAGGTGGTGATCCATGGCAACAAAGTAGTGACACAAGCCATCAATAACATAGACATGGAATAGGGCTTAAAGGTCATAACCTTTCAGAATGAAGTGCCTGTCTCCGTAGACACTAACCACCTAGCAATAGACCCGACTTAGCAAGCCAGTTCAGAAGATAAAAATGTGTGGACTAAGTTACCCTTCCAAGAGGAGGACAATGATATGGACGAAGGTCATGGCAATGTGCCTCAGCACTACGCCTCATCCAATCCACGATGGGTCAAGAAGTAGTTACACATAGCGTAGCAACTGCACTACTTTTAGCCCAGTTGGCATCTTTGTACATTTATCACCTCTTTTTTTTGCACCCATCCATCTACGCTAGGCACCAATTAGCTTTCCTCTAAATCATTAGCGTATCGCTTCGTTACCATCTCATGGCCCGAAATGGCCTAAAACTATGCTACTACATAGGGGCCTGAAATGGCCTAAAACAAATGATGGCCCAAAATAGCCTAAAACTAGTGATGGCCCGAAATGACCTAAAACTAGCGAGGGCCCGAGATGGCCTAAAACTATGCTACCATGTGATGGCCCTCAATGGCCTAAAATTAACAATGGCCCGAAACGGCCTGAAACTAGCAACGGCCCGAAATGGCCTAGAACTAAAACATAAAAATGAAAGTTTAACATAAAATTAACCACATAGACAATGCATAAGCCAACATAAAATCAATGCTTTTTCAAAAATACTTCTTTTCCATTCAAAATTTTTTCCACTTCAATAATGTTTTCGATAGTTTCGCATAAAATTCAAAAATTTATAAAAAAAAACTCATGTTGTCATGGGTCATCTTCACCTACATCATCTTTGCCCGCATCGTTTTCCCCTACATCATCCCCTTTTGCACTATCTGCCTCTTCATTTCCTCCTTTTTCCTCATTGTTTTTGCCCTCTATGGGCCCTGCATCCTTATCTGGAACCTACATGGTAAAGTGAAGTAGTCAGTTAGGGCCACACATGAAAGCTAAGATAGCGTTTGAGCATTTACATAGCAGAATGTGACTAACCCAAGATGGTCCTAAGTCTATTTCGAAAGGTATACGATCCAAATGAAGCTCGAGGTGGTGCCAGACCTCTTCCTCCATGATATTGGCCTAGTTCTTGTCTCTTGGTTTAGTGTCTGTGGAAAACTTCTCCTTCTCGGTAGCTGTCCATCTCGACAATCCCAAGGAAAAGGAGGTGGTAGCAGTCACACCTGTGGGAAGGTCCACTTCCCGTTTAGGCAATTCAGTGACTATTACCTACTCCATGAACTTGTTGTAAGCTTCATAAGTGTCAATGGCATTCACGAATGCTTCATAGATAAATGCCTTCACTAAAGCATCCCTGTATAGTTTGTGGTTGGTGGAACATTCTAGTTTATACATGTGTTTATGGTTTTTCTGGGATTGCCCCCACTCGTAAACTCTAGCGCTATAATATTTCCAGTCTTGGTTATTCTAAGCCAACAAGTCCATCTGCATCTGTTGTTCCATTATTTCTCAAGTGGCTTCATTGTTGTGTCACACGACTGTCCAATATCTAGCATAATCTATTATCATCGTGCGCCAATTGTTGTCATTTCTATCATGGGTTATGAGAAACTCGTTCCTGGATTTGAGGTCTCCCACCTTGGCACTTAGTTTGACCTTCTCTTTCTTAGCCCTTTGGACCCATTTCCACAAGTCCTTGTTGAAGTGCCTACACTCCCACAAGGAGCATGTTGAGTGCAAAGCACATTTACTAGCCTCGTTGTATATGCGACGAGGCACCTCGGCCACTTTGGGCGAGTATGTAGGCACAACACTAACTTTCAACGCATGTTTTAGGTCCCATTTGAGTCTAGAGGCTAAAAACATCCAAATAATGCATTACTCACATTAGCATAGCAAGGTTAGCAGCTCAAGACATGTAGTATAGCAACCTAAAAGAGCTTAGCATAGCTACTTTACTTACCCACTTTGGGGGCGACCTGTTTGAGATGGCTGACCATGTCATCGATGACCCCCTGCATGAATGTAAATTTATCAGAAGTCTCAACCGATAGTTCTAAGTAAGTCAAGATAGGTTCTGCAGTATCGACATTGGTGTCTATCATGCAACCAAATGCATTAGTAGTGACCAAGGTGGGCTGCAATAAAGATGAGAGTAATGTAAACGACAATGTATGTTGTCAAAATCACCAGCATCTAATTGCAACTCCCCTTCATCCTGACTCAAAATTATGGTAGCACCTTTGGCACTTGTTCGCTCCCCTGATGCTGGACTGTGTTCAACAGAAGGACCTCTGGCAGAAATCCCCTTACGATTGATGCGAGCTTCCTCTTTATTAGTTGATGTCTTTCTTTTCAAGGCAGTAGCATCCTCTTCATCCATAGGAGACTCTTTTGTGCCTCCAAAAATGTCCTCCTCATCAGTAGGAGGATTCTCCCTAATAACAAGAGCCCCTTACTTAGTGATAGGATCTCCTTTCCTCTTGACTAGGGCCCTTTCCTCTATGATTAGGCCCCCCACGTCTTTATTTGCCACCCCCATCTTTGGAGCTGACACCTCTTCTTCATCGTCTTCTTCTTCTTCTTCTTCCTCTAGCAGCAAAAAAAAAGCAACATATTTTCGTTTAGCTTAAACCAAGTTAGTGTAAAGTAGGTGCTATGCTATGTTACGTTATTTAGCGTAGCATAATGTAGCAGGCATTAACAAAAGAGGCAAAGAAATTAACATAAGAATTTACTGATAGCAGGTTGCATCCTGTGTACCTTAAATCGTAGTGTCTACCCTTCCTCTTCTTTTGTACAGAGGGTCTCCTTAGTCGAAGAAGGCCTCCTTCACTAAAACATAGTAGTCACTATCTCAACGATGAGGCATTTCCCCTATGATATGCTACCAATAACGGTAGGGGGCGCCCCTTCCATGCTATCCTTGCCACGAAAGTTATGGGCCACTCAATCCGTAGTCATCATAGAGAACGACTCCCCAATAGCTTCTAGGGGATCTTGGGCTCAGGTGCTTCGGAAGACTTGGTAGATCCATGGTCTGGATATTTGGGTGTGATCTCACATAACCCAGACTCCATTCTCATGGACTACCAAAAACTCTGTGAAATGCTGCAAATAGGCTATGAAGAAGGTGTAGTGTACATTGAAGCAAGACTCCTACTTCTTATGAAGCGCAACCACTTTAGTCTACAATCCTTTACAGATGTCCAGCCTAGTTGTAGAGGGTGTCCTCTTCCATAACCTCCTGCATTATCCAAGCTTGTTCAATCTCCATGATCTTTCCTTGGGAAAGCAGCTGGGGGAAAGCACAAGCACAGAAGATGGGATAAACCTCTCTGGCGGCGATCAGCTTGAATTTCTCCATGGAGATCCCCTTTTGCTCCTTTGCAACCCCTAGCCATTCCTTGATATCCTTCCTCTAACAGTTCAACTCTCTCTTGGTCCTTGAACCTATAGGGATGCTGTCAACAGGGACACCGAAAAGGTCTGCAAATAGCTAGTCATTAATCTCAAGGACCACCCGCACACCGTGTACACGTGTGTAGATGCGGTCTGCGTTTTCGGAGAAGGACTCCACTAGGATGAGAATCTCAATGGCAAAGACACTTGGGTTCGAGACCAGGAACAAATCCATGAGCCCAGCATCTTGAAGATGCCTGGTCAGGGATTCTGAGACCATGCTGCATATCCAGCATTGGCTCTCATCCACTTCCCCATACTTGAAGAAGACATTAGCCTCTTGGCTCCTAGAGGTAATCACCATCACCTCCTGGGACTTTTTCACCCCTATAGCCATTAGCATAGTTAGGAGTAATGACACTCAGACATGTAGCAATTCATTATTTAGCTTAACAAGTTTGAACGGTGATGGGAATGATGGAAGACAAATCAAGACATCTTCAATGAAGATTAGCTTAAAGGGTGTCCATCCCTCATCCAACCAACTAGACTTCTTGCATCTATTGTAGAATCTGGGATACCAAGTTCGGTAGGCTTTGTACTCACCCCCACATTGACCTATCACACCTACGTGTATATTCTCAGCAGAGGAAAACTCAGCAGCTCCATCTATGCTAACGTCAATGCATATGTATTGTCGTGAAGCCCCTCCTTATTGATAAAAACCTGGTAACAGAAATACACTATTAACATTTGGCTACCATAGAAAATATTGCATAACATAGTGGAACGTAGCTACAAAACTCACCCGTCGGCACAGTAAACAGTTCCTAGTGGGTTTTGAAAGCATGTTCCCATGTGACGTGAGATAAACAAGGTATTGTAGAGATTGTAGTAATTATACTCGGGCATATCCCAGATCTAGGTCAAATGCCTCAAATTTCTAGGACATTGACTAGATCCTTCTCCCTACCTGCTGTTGATTTCTCCATTTGTCAAAAATCTCAAAATACACTTATTTTTCCTAGGAATCAAGGTTTTTGTTATGGCGGCCGCTACCTCCTCCACTAGGTGTGACCAAATGATCACGTTGAAGTGTTGGAGAAGAAATTGTAGAAACTCCAGGGCTCCTTCTCAAAACTAGACCACTTGTCATCCCACATGCGTATGGAGTGGAGGAACATTGGCCACTGGTTCGCTGATGCAGCACAGGACCCTTACGATTTTGAGGACAATCAAAATCGACCTTAGCGCTATCCTACACAACACAATAGCAAATGTTAGCATCATGTCCGAGTGGAATTTACATCTAGCGTAGCAAGGCCAGCATTTTAGCATATAGCATAGCATGATTCCCTTTAGGCATATAGCATAGTGAAAAACATGAAGGCAATAGCTTAGCGTAGCAATGAAGTGATTAGCTCTAATAAAGCGATTAACATTACACTACGACAGAACATGTATTACACTGTCACATCACACATGGCCAAACCCTCCCAAGGGTCCTACGCTATGTTATCTACATGCCAACGCCTCAAATCATCCGAACGTCTACAGTAATGACAGCCGCAATGATGGCGGTCCACACGATCTTGCATGCAACCTTAGCATAACGTATGTACATTTGTCGTGGTTGAAATGGCAGCAGCGATAGTGTAAGGGCTAAAACAATGACAACATGATGACAGAAAATACACGAATAGCTAAACAAAAACCTAGGAGCAAAACAAGAAAAACAAAAATGAATAACAGAGACAAAAAAATAGAGGAAGCACAGTGGCCTACCGAGTCAACGACGTCTCCTCATGCACCGCGATGTGCGCCTACGTCACACGCCCTAGGGTTTCCTTTACTTCTTCAACCTTGGAAAGTGCCAGGTGTTTGTGCTCTTTCTTGGGAGCCATTGTTTCACTTGTCGATTCTCTCTTCGTTGGTACATTAAATTGCCCTACTCTCTGTTGGCAAAAATCGCTCTGTGCTCCAAATGTGGGCTCTACGCTATTACGGTAAAAATGATGAGTTTACCAAGGGTTAATCCCTATTTATAGCCACAATGGTGAAAAGGAAACTTGTCATTCTCTCTCTTCATTTAATGCAGAGTATTTTGTGCAGCGTAGCATGCTCGCCACGACATCATAGCACTGTTTGCATTCACACCAGTGGGCCTGGGCAAAGAGCTTTGACATGCTTCAAACTAACTATTTACCTTTACGAAAAAAATATCTTGCATTTTCCATGGTCTGAAAAGACCTTAAACTAGCAACCCTAACACATAGTTTCAATCTAGTTAATGGTCCGCAAAGATCTTAAACTAGCTATCTTGACCTTCTACACATTGGCAGTTTGTAATGACGTTAAACTAGCAATTTTTCATTTTAACATTAGTAGTTTTTTGTTCTTTATCTTAGCAGTTCTACATGTCTACATCTAGGTGGTCCGAAATGACCTTAAACTAGTACTCTAACCAGTTGGCAGTCCGCAATGACATTAAACTAGCAGTTTTGCACCATTACATCAATAATTTTGCATTTTTACATTAGCAACATTCCATTCTTTATATTATCAATTTTGCATTTTTCTATCCAAGCAGTCTGCAATGATGCTCAACTAGCAGTTTTGTATTATTACATCGACAGTTTTACACTTTTAAATTAGCAATTTTATGTATCTACATCTTAACAGTCCACCACGACTTTAAACTGGCAAATTTTATGACTCTACATCATACTTTATACTTACGTCTATTGTTGGCATTTAGTTGCTATTTTGCAAGTTTTCACCATGCATAATTGTTACAAACAGGTACCTCTTAATCAAAATTTCATCTCATTTTGGTAGGTTGAGCGAGAATGGAACTCCATCGTGATCTCTCTTCACCGTTAGCTTTAGCAGGTCCACATGGCAAACTTGCAAGACAACTGAACCCAGAACTAATAGACTGGGAATCATACACAGTTAACACCATAGCATTCTTAGGAACACCCCCAGACTGGCCTGAGCATCTGGTCTAAACCCTAAATTTATAGGTTGGGGATGTAACTAAGGACCCACTCATCGAAACACCTATGACCACATCCAAGGGGAAGGTAAAAACATTGAACCTTAGTTCCCTCTTGTATTTGCAAATGCATAAAGATGTAGCCAAAGTGTTGCAGGACAACACTGAAGTTTTTGCATGGTCATACAACAACATGTCAGGTTTAGATCTGAGGCTGATATAGCACAACATCATCTTAGCCCTATGCATAAAAGCAGTCAAGCAGAAGGCTCGTAAGGTTAAACCAGAGATTGCACTAGTCGTACGGGATGAAATCACCAAGCTATACCAAGCTGGTTTCATTCGGGTAGTTGATTACTTGAAATGGGTGTCCAATATCATTGTAGTTTCTAAGAAAATGGGAGGAATATGAATCTGTATAGACTTCCAGGATCTGAACAAGGCAACGATCAAAGACGATTTCTCACTTCCAAGTATTAATCAACTCATTGACACTACGGCTGGTCATGCTCTGTTATCCTTCATGGATGGTTTCTCCAGCTACAACCAAATTTGCATTAACCCCAAGCATCAATTAACAATAACCTTCATGACCCCATGGGGTACCTTTTGTTACACTATGATGCCTTTCAGGATCAAAAACACTAGAGCGACCTACCAGCGAGCCAACACCTACATCTTTAATGACTACATCCTAAAAAATGCGAACAACTACGTAGATGATATAGCGGTCACATCTAAAGAGGATGTTGATCATCCCCACGATCTAGGGGTAGTCCTTAAGTGTTGCCAGATTCATGATTTACACCTCAATCCTAAAAAGTGTGTCTTCAAGGTGAGAACCAGGTGCATGTTAGGGTTTGTAATATCAGAGGTTAGGATACAGATGGACCCTAACAAAATTAAAGCCATCGTCAACCTGAAACCTCCTACAGATCTTAAAGAGCTGTGTGGGTTACAAGGTAGAATTCATTTCATCAAAAGGTTTATAGCAAAGTTGACCAACAAGTTACACCACATGCAACATCTATTGAAGAAAGGGGTTAACTATGAATGGACAACTCAATGCCAACAAGCCTTTGATGATCTAAAAAAAGATCTTTTACACCTCTCAACTATTTACCCACCATAGAGGGATAAGCCTTTCTTCATCTACCTTGCCACCTCAGACACATCTATTGTGGCACTGTTATGTCAAAAACAAAATGACAGTTCTGAGATACCAGTGTACTACCTAAGTCATGCACTGATAGCATATGAGGCAAAATATAATGAGGTGGATAGAAACTACCTTGTCTTAGTGTTTGCATTGAAGAAGTGGACACACTACCTATTTCATAGCAAGATTAACATTATTTGCAAAAGCAACATACTCCAAGCTATCACAAACAACTTGTATGAAAGCAGTAGGATAACCCAATGGAAAGCAATAACAACGGAATTTAATTTGCATTATGTGAGCCAATCATTGACGAATGGTCAAGCTATAGCGACACAACTTATGACTTCACCTATCGATGATCAAGCGATCATAGATCCTGAATTCCCAGATAAGCATGATAGCACTATCAACGTCATCCCATCGCAGCTTGAAGCTACTTTACACTTCGATGATGCCTCGACCATGCGAGGAGGTAGTGCAACTGTTATCATTTCCTTCCCCTATAGGGAAATGCATTCTTTAGCTTATTATTTTACGTTCCCTTGTATGAATAACGTGGCAGAGTATGAGGGGTTACCCAAGGTTCTCCTAGTTGCGCAAGCGTTACGCATACAACACCTGGCAATTCGCAGAGATTCACAACTTGTTGTGAATCAAATCACCAAGGTCTATGCCTACAAAGCTGTACATCTACAACCCTACTGTGACTTAGCAAAATTCCTACTTAAATAGTTTGTAATTACGGATGTGCAACACGTGCCATGCAATGAAAACACCATAGTAGATACCTTAGCTACCCTAGAGTTAAATGCCCCATCACATCTATTTGTGAATTTGCCAAACTTGATTACCGAGTGTGTGGAGCCTCTCATTCAAGAAGTACACGTAGCCTCTATTAGTGCTATGGATACCCAGGAGTGGTATGCCAACATTAAAGCCTACCTACAACACAATGAGCTCCCAAGCGGATTGACATCTGTGTAGAGAGACGCTATCCATAAGCATGCTCGGCAATACATGCTCATGGGAGACAATGCCCTGTGCAAGCACTCCTATGACGGTATACTGCTAGCATGCATAAATGAGGAGCAAGAGCAGAAGGTTGTTAATGAGGTACATGAGGGACTATGTGGTGGATACATAGCACCTAGGGCTATGGCTGCAAAAATCATATGCTTAGGGTACTATTGGCCTCACATGGAGAATGATTTCTTGGCCAAGGTCAAGATGTGTGACACGTGCCAAAGATATGCAAATCTCATACACGTTTCACCTACAGAGCTACATCCAATGCAGATCACATGGTCTTTCCAACGATGGGGACTAGACCTCATAAGACCTATCATGCCTAAGTCTTCCACAAGGCATAGCTTCATCATCACCGC
Source organism: Gnetum montanum (assembly GCA_015680685.1). Classification (NCBI taxonomy): domain Eukaryota; kingdom Viridiplantae; phylum Streptophyta; class Gnetopsida; order Gnetales; family Gnetaceae; genus Gnetum; species Gnetum montanum. Next base: position 104,267 of record MNCI01027278.1, read on the forward strand.
AATTGAGTATTTTACTGAGTGGGTTGAGGCTATTCCCCTGAGGAAGACCATATCATAGTAGGTTTTTCACTTTATCTTAGACAACATCATGATAAGGTTTGGGCTTCCTATGACTATTATGATTAACAATAGGCCATAGTTCAGTAGTGCCAAAACCCGAACCTTCTACAGTAATCTTGGCATCAAGCAATTGTTCTCCTCACCATATTACCCATAGGCGAATGGATAGGCAAAGGCTACAAATAAGTCCATCATCAACTTGTTGAAAAGAATGCTTAACAATAGCAAGAGACGATGGCATGAGCAAATCCTCTATGTGCTGTGGGCTTACAGGATTACATGCAGGACTACGATAGGTAAGACACCTTATAATCTTGTGTATGGATCTAAAGCAATGTTATCTCTTGAATTGCAGGTGTTATCACTCTAGATGATCCTATCAGATGTCATAAGTAACGCCTAGAACACTGAGTCGAAGATCATCAACCTCGACTCAATAGAGGAGAAGCATTCACAAACACTAAGTCGCATAGAGCATTACCAAAACAAGCAATGGCAAAAACATCATGCAAATCCACATCAATGGCCAATACAGAAGGGAGACCTCATTCTCAAGGTTGTCCATGAGCATATGAACAAATTCTCAGCAAACTGGGAAGGTCCATACATGGTCATAAAATCCTTTGGGAACAGGGCCTTCAAGCTGGCAGACATGGATGGCAACGAGTTTGCAAATCTGGTGAATCATTCATATCTCAAGTTGTACTACATCTAAAGCATGAACACGGTAATCTCATCTGCTATAACGTAAAATTGGCAAAGCTCTTCTGCTATGACATAAAACTAGCAAACAAATGTTTGCTATGACGTAAAACTGGCGAAGGTAAGCTCATCCGCTATGACGTAAACCTGGCAAGGCTCGTCCGCTACGACGTAAAACTAGCAAACAAATGTCCGCTACAACATAAAACTGGCAAAGGTGGCAAACGTCTGCTATGACATCAAACTAGAAAAGGTAAGCTCATTCGCTATGATATAAAATTGGCAAAGCTCATCCGCTACGACATAAAATTGACAAACAAACATCTGCTATGATGTAAAACTGGCAAAGGTGGCAAATGTCCACTACGACATAAGACTGACGAAGGTAATCTCATCTGCTATGACGTAAAACTAGCAAAGTTCATCCGCTACAACGTAAAAATGGCAAACAAATGTCCACTACGACATAAAACTGGCACAGAGAGTCCGCTATGATGTTAAATTGGTACAAATGGTCTACTAGGACCTTAAACTAGCTCATCCACCATCTGCTACAACAATAAACTGGCACATATGGTCTGTTAAGATCCTAAATTAGCACAATGGTTTGTTGTGACCTTAAACTAGCACAACATAGTCTACCAGGACCTTAAACTAGGTTTGCAACATGTCCCCAGCATGCATCTACGATGATATACAACAAGCGAGCGTGCACAGTGCTGACACGGGGTGGGAAGTTGTAGTTCCCAAATGCAGTTCACGATGCCACGATAACACCATCGGGAACATATGCAATGTCGCTACTCTTGGCATCTTGCTAATCCTCTAGAGATGTCATGTGACATCATGCTGACCCTCTGGACCTACTACCGTGATGGCTCAGTGCCCTGGCAATAGCCTCCCTGGTCAGCACCTGCTGCTAGAGTTCCAGCAGTATTGTGGCCCAGCCACGATATTGTTAACCTCCAACCCCTACCATCATCCAAGCTAAATATGTTTAGTTGTTGGGTATCCAATCTCACAATTGAACTGAGACTACGTGTCTTCGGTAGGGATTCTTGAGCATTTGCACTCATAGCAACTCCCAGCCTCTTTGATGACAGCTCCTTCACGCTGATGCTGCTAAGGCTACTCTTGGCCTTCCTGGTTTGGACGTTGCATGACTCAGCAACGACATCAGTTTCCCCAATAGCATCCACAGCAAGATCCTTACCTTCGATTTACATCATGGTTGTTTCTCCTGGTTTGCTCTCTATTGTGTTTGCAGGGTGCATACCAAAGGGGCGTCAGTCGAAGGTGCATCTTACAATGGCAAAAAATGCTACAGTGTTACAAGGTGGTTGCCTTGACTAGCTTAATTAATTTTGAGTGCACATCCTATCCTTCCCCTTTGCATACCTTATCTCATCCCTTACACTCACGATTCGCTCTCCCCCCTCTTTTACCAACTTTTTTCGACACTTGTCCAGCCCTCCCATATGCTCAACCACAAAGTCCATGATGCACATAACATAGCTTGTCGCATGGGAAACATCTGTAGGTAGGTTAAGCCCCATGTGGATGTAACACAACTCATCCTGGGAAAGAAACACCTATCCTGCAACAACAAGGTTGTTTGCAAATGTAAACAGCAAAAAAGCAAAGGCAAAAGCATAAAACAGCAAAAGCTCATGCGCAAAAAAAATGTGCCTAAAAAAATGGCACACAAGCTATTTCACAATCACCCCCTCTGAGCATTTCAACGAGAGGTCGAAGGTTAGTGAAAGAAAAAGTGACCATGCAAACAACTCCCTCACAAGCATTTCAATGAGGGATTCTGCTAAGTTTCACCTTTACCTTTTCCTGAACCTCCTCCCTCCCTGCTTAACCCTTCTCTATTCCCCTGCATAACTAATGCAACACTCTCAAGCACAGCTAAGCGATCTCTTGGCGATCACTGAGGAGCAAGGTTAGTATTCTATCTTTCGTGGTGTTTTGTATTCTTTGTCAGCGTCCCTTAGGTCCATCCTCCAAACATCGACAAAGAGGGGCCAATGAAACACCCTAAATTTTCAAGTCATTCTTCCTTCATCAAGTCTTTAAAATTCAAGCAGTGTCATGACACTTAGACAAGAAATGGATGCTCTGAGTTTAGACTGTCCAGTTTGGCAAGCTTTCTACACCCAGTGTTGATAGGCTCAATGGACTCTCCAGTCTGCCCACCTGGGTAGCTCATCCAGCTAATTGCCTATTCAGAAGTGAGGTGTGAGTTGTCAACGGTGCTTAGGATGTGCAAAACAGTTTGGCAACTTTTCTAGCCAGGAAGTTTGCTACGCTACACTACGCTATGTAGCGTAGCAGGCTTCAGGAGATAGTTGTTTAGGCAATCAACTATGAACTATTGCAAGATAGACTGCTACGCTATACTATGCTATGCAGTGTAGCACAACATAGCAAGAGCAATCTAAGAGAGCTCAGCTTACTTAGTGATCTCAATTGCACTCAGTTAGTACCTCTAGCCTTTAAAAACAATTGTTTTGTTCAACTTCAAGCCCTTCAGTAAATATCCTCTCATTAGAAAAGTAGCATATCAAGCAAAAATTAGGCTATGATGCTTGCTACGCTACGCAGCATAGCACAACATAGCGATGATGTAAGAATAGTAAAAGACATCTCCAAAATGCAGAATCAACAAGTTCAAAAGCTTCACCTCGCAGACGATAAATGTTGCAGATTGTCAACGTGATCATCATAGAGCAAAGGTTGCAAATTGCAGTTAAGGCCAGCTGCTACACTGTGCTATGCTACATAGCGTAGCATAGTGTAGCAAACATGCAAAGTTAGCCTATACACTTCAAAGACTTCCACCACATGCAATCAACTCTGAAGCAAATTTCTTCTTTGAACTGGTGGCTACGCTATGCTATGCTACATAGCGTAGCAAGTAGCTATGTTATGCCAGCATGCTATGCTACATAGCGTAGCAAGCGGCTACGCTACGCAAACATGCTACGTTCCACAGCATAGTGTAGCAAGCAACAACACTACATTAGCTTGCTTCACTCTTTGTTAGCATCGTTGGCACACATCTCTTGTTTCGATAGCATGATTGCAGCATGGTAGGCTTGTCAATCAATCAACTTTGCATGACCATGCGACATGGACACATTAACACCTTGCGAGCCAAGGACACATGACATCCAAATCACATCTTTCACATGCTCCTAGCCCTATAAATACTTCAATGAGCAACTCTCAAAGGGTTGGAAAACTTAAAGGTTGACATTTTGGCCATTTTTGAGCATTTTTGGCATTGGTTGGCAAATCGGCAATTTAAAGGGCATTTTTGAACGATTGGCAAGTTTAGCAAACATTTTTCTTGGCAAAGATCAAATTAGCAATCTTGAGTATTGTAAACATTCCTAAGTTGACAAAGCCAAATAGCAGGCATTCCCATTTGACATTCTGTTAGCTCTTTCCTGATGCCTTTGTAGCATTTTGCATTGTTAGCTCTTGGATCCACGTTCAAGCGTACAATTGGCTTGCTTTGAACATCTCTGGTTACTTTTAGGATCTCTGTGCGCCCATGCGTCGCGCAACCAATTGTATCCACCTTGGTAAAGTAAAGCCGTAATCTTGAAGCGGTGCATTTCCTAACTCCAGTTTACTTTATTCTTCTGCTTATCATCGCGTCTTACAATGTTTTTGCTTCCTTGCATATAATAATCATTATTTTTACACCAATAAACATTGTTTTCAAATCACACATTTGGAAAAGGTTATAGTAACATTGATTAGGGCCTTGTATGATTGCCCAAACCGTTCAAGGCACCCCATTTCCGTTTATCCAGCACAGCCCTCGCGTGGATCCAGGGTTAAGACTGTCCAACTAACGCTCTCTCGGTGTTTTTCAGCCGCTGACGTTTTCGGTCACTACACTTAGATCAACAAAATCAATCTGTGGAAGATCAAAACACTAATATTTATGTTGGGGTTATTGAGGTTGAGCACAGTGAACGTGTTGTAAATGACTATGTGAGTGGAACTATAAAAAATCCTATCTCTCATGTAGGTCTCACCCAATTCTATCAAAGTTCTAGAGAAGGTGAAGAAATCTATGGAGACACCTTGCCTTATCAACAACACGATGGATTTCATCAGAGTAATCCACCACCTTTAAGGGAAGATAAAGATATAAATAAGACCCTACCTCTTAAAATAGTTGAAGGTGTCCTAAATTTTAATGACACGTCCATGAAACATTCTCCTAGAAAGGCTATATTCGATGACCCACCAAGACCTAGACCTATCATTGAAACTTATATCAAAGAAAAACTTTATAGAAAATGATCAAGTAAGTTAAGATTAGATCTTGATTTTCGTAATCTTAAGCATTGACAAATTGTTAAACAATGTCTTGACAAGAAGTACCTTGGTGAAGTACTTAAGATAGGAGACCTAGTCCCAGAAAAAGGTAGAATATTTCACCAAGAAAATCTCTTAGGTAAGTTCTCTCTTATGTGGTCAAGCCCATTCTGAGTTAAGGACATCCTTGGCCCCAATGTGTACAAGGTTGCTAATGTGCAAGGACATAGGTTACCTAGCAATTTTAATGCATTTCATTTAAACCATTTCTACTCAGATGCCCCACGTGGACACCTAGTAGATTCTTAGTTGCATGTTTTCTTCCTCTTCATCATCCATTTCATTTGTGTATAGTTGCATTTGCGTATTTTCTTTGCATTTCCATCATTTCTTTATTGGCATATTATTTTGATTTTTTCTTTGCATATGATTTGAATAATCATTATGGTCCACCATTAAGAATAATGTTAGTATAATGCTTTATATAATATTTCTCATTAATATTACATAAAATCTCTTTTATTACTATATATTTCAATAATGCTTTGATTCTTCCCAGTCTTTTTTAAGGTTTTATTTTCTTTAGTTATGTTGGATTATGGAGCATGAGATTTGTGTTAACTTATCATGTAATCATCATGATCATGTGAGTGTAGTATAGGTGATGTTGGAGAATTGTTATCCATAATCACTAGGTGACCTTGGAAAATCCCATTTTCCGTCTCATGACCCCTAGTCCTCAAGTGCAATGATCCATGGTTACCCTGTGAATAATGGGGTGAAGTGTGTTCATCTCCACTTGAGAACCCTTAGACACCTAGGATACCTACTATGATGCCATCAAATTGTAATCACAGACACATACACAAGGGTTGAACTACACCATGGACAAAGTTTCGAAAGGACTGTGTTCATTAACAGTGTAGTTAATCGGCCAAACTTGTGTTGGAATTCCTACCTTAAAAATGAAGTACACCATGGGCAAAGTTTCCTAAAAAAAATTAAAATAAAAAAGAAAAAAGAAAAAAGGAATGAAGACCATGTTCATTGGCAGTGTAATAAGTTCTTGAGTGTGATGGGGTCCAGCAGTTATTCTCACCCTAACTTTCATTTTCCCTTTTGAACCTATTTTCCAAGAAAAAAAAGGCAAATAATCACTTTTCATCCATTTTCTTTTTCAATGTTAACAAAAAAAATATTCCATGGAAAAATTTGAAAGTTGCAGCTAGTCACAATCTAACATGAGCTTGTCCTTCTCATTAAGTTTAGTATGGGTCTTGTGTTCAAAGTAGTCTGCATGTTGTTGACTTTTACCTTGTCAGAGAATTGGGAAAGAAATCATAATTATATTTTAATTATATATGGATATATGTAGTTAAATTAATAAAATTGTATATTTAGAGTTTGATTAAATAAGATAGTGTGGTTTAGGTGGCCCGCATTTAGTTCTCTTCTGATTATATGGTTATTTTAGTTATGTTTAGTTTACTTTTAAGTTTCCATTTGCTTGTTTTGTGATGTTTGTGATTCCCTACCTATTGCATCATTTTAAAATTTTTGTGATCTTGTTCTTTGCACTTGCATGTAATTAAAAGTTTGGGGACTAAGTATTGATGTCAACACTCCATGCTCTCATGGGACCATGATTATCAATGTCTCTATTTCTCTCTCTTAATAACCACAGTAAAAATCATGCGAGTGGTGGACATTTAAATTGCCAGGTGGTGGTCATTGATGGTGGTGGTTTCAAACATTAGTGATAGATGTGGGCACTTAAATTAGAAAATGTGGACGTTATTACATAAAAAGTGGTGGCGATTTTTATATCTATTACATGAAACGTGGACATCATTATGGATGATTGCAGCAACTATAAAACCAAGGGGGAAGGGGCTTTTGCGAGGAGTCCAAAAGGGGGGCTATTAGTCTTGAGGGGCAACTTCTTCTCCACTAAGCAGTGGTTTCATTTTTTCTTTTTATATAGGCTTTTAATTGATCTTCGAGGAGGGTCCAAAGAAAGAGCTGACGCCTCAAAATCAGATCCTTGTGGGTCTTCTTCATGACAGTAGGAGGGTTTTTTCTCTTTTCTTTCTGTCTGCAAAAACGTAAGCAACGTAGCCCATGTGCAAGACATGAGACGTGGTTATCTTTGGATTGGTAGCTTGTCTTGGTGGTGCAGACGTGTGTGGATGGTCTTCCTCTCTACAACGGTTCACAAAAAGTGGTAGACGATGGTAGGTTTTAAGAACCACAGTTGCTACCATGTGCGAACTACGGTGGGTAGTCTCTCTTTCTCTTTTTTTTTCTCTCTCCCTCTCTCATGACGATCATGGTCTTCCTACCCAGCAATGGATAACATTACTTATTATATTCAGCAACTTTGAGATAGTTACTTATTTTTTAGTTACTTATTATATTCTCAACTTTGGTATTGTTATTTAATTTAAATTAAGATTTTCGCTTTAAATCTTGATTTTTTTGGTTTGGTTTGCTATTTTCAAAAAGCTACATAGCCCTCTCCAACCAAGCCTATGGCGTCGTAAGCAATAGTCTCCTAAAATGAGTTTTCTTTCCTAGTGTTGATGCGACCAAAATTTATGGATCAATAGACTCTAGTTGCAGTAGTGTATGGAGTTAGGATGCCAATTAACTAAAGCTCCATTAGGATCAAACTACACCATTTTCTTGAATTCAAGCAAGCTTTCAACCTCTTATTCATGCAATAATTTTGCTAAGTAAAAACTGCCATTCCTCATGCAAATGGCAACCAAAATTAGATGCCATAATACAGCACTTCTACATAGCATGTTTACCATCGGATTGTCCAACTTATCCAAAACGTTGCAGAATATTTGGCCTCACTGGCTTGCATTGCTGAATTTAACGACCTAGAGGAGATGGATCAGATGCTTGGAAGAGTCTTGGATTGTGGTGCAACTTTGAAGATCGTCTTATGGACAGCGGACGAGGCTGCCACCTACCCTGACGGGAATCCAAGGCTTCCACCTACCCTCACGTGTTACCAAGGTTGCGTGTCTAAATAAATAGAGAGTTTCTTCTTACGTATATGATTTTTAACGTTCCGCCGCAGAAATTGATGAAGTAGCGGGCCCCTTCAAAGCCTGCTGCAACAATTACGTACTGAAAATGTTCAGTGCTCCGACTCGGACTTCTTTGACCTTGCCCCCCATATGCACAGGTCACATGAGTTGGGTTTTGTAATAGTTGAAGTGACGGTTGAAAATCGACGCCATTTTGGATTTATACTGGAAAATAAAACAGGAGTTAGCAAATATCGTTACACATAAAATTTTTTTGTAAGCAGTATTAAGCAGGGAAAAATCATGTTTGGAATGTCCCTGGTCTACGAATGTTCTGCAGGTAGAACGTTTAGCATATTTTGGCATCAAAATGCAAAAAAGATACCAATAACAATTTTTTATTTTATTCTAAAATATTGTCAAAATGATTTGCAGATGTTTAAAATATCTCAAGAATAACAAATTTATCCATAACTTTCGATACCGTGAAAGCTGAATGTCTTATGTATAATTATTCTTTCTCATGTACCCATTGCATCCCCATGACATTTTAAAAAACCCATGGCATCCCTTAAGATATTTAAGGATACCTCCCAACTTTTCCGATTCCTAGTCTCCTAGAAATAGGTGAAACACTGCTTGCAATTCTTATCTGAATAAAGACCTTGAAATTAATTTATACAGAAAAATAAAATCAGAATTAGCAAATATCCTTACATATAGAAGTCTCTTCTTAGTATTATTTGAATAAGGAATTTGAAATTGGTATGAAAAGTTCATCATGAGCAGACCACAAGTTGATTTTGATCATGGTGAAATCTGTATTGAACGAAATCTATATTAACTAAGAGTTATGGAAGAGACACCATTTACCCCTATAAAAAATATTGGGGGAGATAATACATATTAATTATAATGTGTTAGCAAAATTTTTGTTTTTAAATTCTATCCTTAAATGGATATTGTATACTACCATTTGTAAAAACTCATTTGGCAGGCAAAGTAATTGGGCTGAATAATCTCTACAATTTTAGTTGAATAAGTAAAATAATAGCATACATTCATTAACCTAAATAATGTAAATTTACTACATTTCAAAGGACTTTTTAACAGAGTTATAATTGTTATTAACATGATGAAACCATGGTAGGCAAAACAGGATGCAGATTTATTGCCCTTATTAATGCAGACAAGTGAGATGCACGTGACCTCATTTTGAAGTATGAAAGTTATAAAATAGTATCATATACATTATTTTTATGGTTAAAAACTTGTGAGCTATTGCAAATCAAAATTGTAGACCATGATGATATGAGATTTATCATAGTTACTGATATTACATTTTCAAAATTTGATTCTGTAAGCCATGAAGTTCTAACTTATGTATTTGACTATAAGTGTAAATCTCTTTTTAAAGTATAAAATTAAAATGAACTGAGCTCAGCATGTACCATTGCATACTGTAAACCACAATGTGGTTTGATTCAAAATAACTGATTGCATTCATTTTGAAGAAGTTTATCCAAGAAAATTCTTGGGTTTCTTCCAAAGGATGAAAACTACGGGTTCTAAATTAGGAAAACGCGTTCACATTGAAAGTCAAAATTGTGTAACATGTTTTCTGGGTCCATGCACAAAATGTTTGAGAAGTTTCTTCCAAAGGACAAAAACAACAGGTTCTAAACCTGAAAAATGCGTTCACTTTGAATTGTGGAGAAAACGCGTAACGCGTCTTTTGAACCCATACACAATTTCTGAGAAGTTTCTTACAGAAACTTAGTATAAAAGGACCAAAAAAGGTAGAAGGTAAAGGATGGGTTTCTTATAGAGATCTTAGATACTTGCGTAAGCACACTGTGCAGAATGACTGCAACGTCAGTTGTCCGCATTACATGAATTATCGTCCGCCTCAGCCTCTGAATGCAATGAAGCTACAAAATTTTCACAAGAACAAAGTAGTTGCTGCAATGTTATGGCTTTTCTGGATCTATGCTATCTTCTGTTTCAAGTTTACCTATAGTTACAGTGGTAGTGCTAGCCCCCATTACAGTGGTAGTGCTAGCCGGCCCCCGCCGCCCCTTACAGGGTGCGCTGTTGCTCTCCTGCGTCTTGTGACTGTAATCATCCTTCTCGCACATGCAAGCCCTGCTCTCTCCGTATTTCTAAGGTTTACCCATAATGGCTGTGTTACCCCTGTATCCTGGGTTTTATGACTGTAATCATCTTCTCCCGGATTCAATTACTGCTCCAGGTTAAGTGATTTGATGGTTAAAGGTTTACTGATATGATTAATAAAACGCTGCTAGATCTACTACGTTGTAACCGGCATCTTTTCTATATCAAAAAATTTATGATAGTTTCCATCGTTCAGTTTCTTGTAAATGTTGCCGGAATGACACCAACACCAACGAATAAACAGGGCCTGCATCTTGGAGTTTACGGCAGTAGCCCTTTTAACCATTGTTAAAATTTTTGGGAACATTGTTTTGACTTTTAAAAAATAATAAACCTTGTAAGATCTTTAAACATAATTAAAAATGAAATTGAAATTTTATCTCCCGGCTAGAAATATATTTGCGATGAATTTTGAAAATATCCTTAATAAAATTATCAAAGTAATATTTAGAACAAATCAATTAAATTTGCAATCTTACAATTGCATCTATATTTAATGTACTCAATGTAAAATATTGCATAAAAATATGTTATTAATCTTCAATATTGCATTTGCTAATATTTCAGTTGTTTCAATTAAAGGTGTTAGTGCTTATTTCAATTGTTTGACGTGGTATTTTTAATTTAAAAATATCAATAATGATTCATTAGTCTTTCAATTTATTGCTAATATATGTTAGGATAGGAAGGATGACCTGACAGGGTAAGAGCTTTGAACAAGGATGTTGACGTGGCAGTCATTGGTAGGACACAAAAATGCTAACGAACTGCTGCAGAAAGCATGTCAAGCAATAACTGATATGCTGAATTGTAAATGAACAATAACCAGGATTGATATTTATTCACATATTTCCAAGCTGAGTTCATCATTAGCTTAACCACTTATGTGTTTTTTACTAAGTTATTGCCAATTCACACTGATTCTGACGTTTTCATTTATAAAATTCAGTGTTTGAGCACTAGGGCTGGCACATGAGCTTGTAGATTAACTGTTGAAAATTTAAGTTATCTTTTTATAGAGACTTTGGGGTTGTATTTAAGAATTAAAACAAAGAAATGCAGGTAGATCACATACAAAATTTAGCTGTGCCTTCAGAAAATGTTAGCCTTCAGCAGCCAATACTTTTCTATACACAAACATGTCTTCATCACTAGACAAAATAGCCCAAGTTTGCCACGTCTAGCATCCAAATGTGTATAAGCAAAAAACACTTCTCCTAACAAGGCCAACTGATTTGAGCTGACATTTGACAATGTGGAACACTAAGTGGGAAAAAAATTAAAATGAAGGCGAAAAACTATTAATATGTAAGAAATGGCCCTCAAAGCCAAATGAGAGTATGGGATGTGAAATTTTTGGCAGTACTAATTATTTGTAGATATATTTTTTAAACTACATAATATACAAGCGTTAACTTCTTTGTTGCCTGTGATTTGCATTTTTCACAAGTTTAATCTCAAGGGGTTATGCTGAGATTTATAAGAAATTAATGACTGCAGATCGCTGGGATTTAGGATGTAATAAAAACAGTTCTGTTCTGTGTACTATATGTTGTAAAGGGATATACTTCAGAATTAGCTAGGGATTTTATTGAGTAACGAAGAAAATGATCAATGTTAACTATAATGATGGGAACATTCATGCAACAGACTACTTGTTCATTTACTTTTACTTATTAGTCTTTCTTTAATAATTCTTAGTGTTACTGATTCTTGTTCTCACAGATTCATTACTCTTATGTCCAGTGGTGGTGTTTTTGACACCATAGCTACTTTGTTTTGGCTTCTTATGTTTATCTGAATGTGCAGCAATGTGTATATACTCAGGCTTGTTCATGAGATATGCTTGGATGGTTCAGCCTCGCAATTATCTTCTTTTAGCATATCATGCCTCAAATGAAGTTGTGCAGTTATATCAGTTGTCATGCTGGGCTTCTGCTCGTGGGTATGTTCTATTCTTTTTTATAGGATCACAAACAAGTGGCTTGTTCCTTGCTCTATGAAATATTCTAATAATTTAAAGTTGTCATTTTCTTAATACTTCTTTTTTCAGGCTAAGCATTTTAGTATGTATATGTATTAAGGCATGTATATGTATTAAGATAGCCTTTTATTGGTAGTCAGTGATTCTGAAATGAAGTAAACTATTTTTTATTACACAGTTCAGTTTTACCCATTGAAAAGTTACCCTTTTAAATAAAATATGTTTCATTATATTAGGCCCTTCATTTTAATTACTCATAATCTTCTTTGCCTTGTCCCAGCAAAATGGGGATAGTTACATGAGTTATCTTTTGCCATTTTCCTCAATGAAGAGCTAGATCCTTAATGCATTTTAATTGTTGGAAGGTTCAATTCTTTTATTAAGTGATAGGTTTTATATTTAAATTTTTTATATAACAAATCTTCTTACAGGGATCAATCAAAGAAGGATGTTGTTGTGCATTGATATTATATGATCTAAAATATCTGTTTGTCAAAACATTCAACATGGGGTTTATTGTTTTCTTCCAAATTTTCATTTGGAAGTTAAAGGATTGACATGTTCTAATACTTTGATCCTGAAGATGAAATGTTCAAGTTTACATATGAATTATTTTTTCCTTTTAATAAACCCTTAAAATTATATTTTCCTGGTATTTCTCTCTAGTTTGCTTCACCAAAATCAGCTATCAAAATGATGGGATAAAGGTTATCACAAGGCATGGATTCTATATGTTTGGAACAAAAATTATTGTTTTAACCATAGACAGAAATATTCATACCAATTCTTAAAATATATACAATAGGCACAACATCGGTCATTTATCATGAGGTAGTTATATGAAATCCCTTATTATAATTGGCTATTCTCTACGCACGTATAGTGTTCTCTCCACTTTCACATTCATATACAAGCTTCATAGCACTACATACTTGCAATGGAAACAACGTTACTCTATTCTTAGGAACATGTCATTGCAAGCTTCAACAATTTCATTCATTTCACATAAAGGGGTATGTGTAAACTGTTTGGCTTTAGGCTTGTTTGGAACCTCAAAGAATGACCATTTAGAAGAATTATTAGGAAGTATAATGATACCTTAAGTGTGATTCGAACTAGAAACCTCTTTCCCACTAATTGCTTTAGCTAATTATCACTAGCTATGTTTGTTACAATGATCTAACCGCTTGAGCTACCTATCATTGGTTAGGTTTATTGAGGTAGACCCAAGCTATAAGTAGAGCATGGACTAATTGCTCTATGACTTGTAAGAGTCAAATTGGATTTGATACTTTTTTCTGCTGCCCAGGGTCTATCCACATTTGACAAATTAAATGTTCAGTCAAATTGGATTTGATAAATTTTTCCAAATGGTCAAAGTCCAAAGTGGTATACCACCATTCATAATAGTGATGGATCTAGCCACAGATTTGCTCGGTAAGGCATTGACGCCAATTGTTGAATATTCCATCAAGAGAAAAAAACCTGATTTCCTTTTTAGATGGTGTTAGAAAACAAAGATGTTTGTGTGCTACCTATGATTCATATACATTATGGTCAGATCCTCATGTTGTTAAATCTGTTATGTAGGTTGATGATCATTTGATACCTTCTTCAACCTGCTATTCACTATCAATATGGATTTGGGTCTCAAAGTTTCGTAAACGTTTTTGTCTAGAAAATGCACATAACTGTTGGAATTTTCCGTAGCACATTATCCACTAAAATATGCAGAAAGTTTTCTTCATTGATAGGATTCTGTAGATTTCGGAATAAAGCATCTAAGACTCTCTGGCAGTCTCGTGCAGATATCAGCATAGTAGCTTAAAACGACGTAAATGATGCTGCAACAGACCAACCTCGGAATTGTTGGTGACTCATTGGTAATCAATTTTTCATTCAGTT
>MNCI01027281.1:7400-17842 GCA_015680685.1 Gnetum montanum
TAAAGAAAATGAAAAATATTTATTAACCCTACTTCTTATTAGAATGGGGGATATCCCCCATAACTAAATGGTTAAGCATGATGAGGATTAATAAATGAAAGATGAGGATCCTTACATGTTGGAAATATTGAAACTTGGTCATAATTACCCCATTGGGGTTCACACACTTGATTATAGTAAGCATAGTGGGGCAATTTATAAGATGTTGTTCCACTATGATACTTGAGACAGTAAGATGGTATGCAAGGATCAGGATGTTGCCCTCCATGGCTGTATTCATTGGGCTATATGGTTGTCGGAGTGTTAATTGGTGGCCCTAATGAAGTGACATGAGGTGTTGGGTTTGAGGAGAAGGATGCACTACAGTGTTGGACTTATGCTGAGTTGGAGAATGCAGTGGCATTGGAACTATGTTGTCCCTTTCTACGGTCATGTCTAAAGAAGGGACGCCTTTGATGTTGAGGAGGTCTCTCACTGCTATTGGCAATAGTAGCACAAGCAACGTTCATGGGTTGTTGCTATGGTGTAGACACTTCAAGAACAGTTGGTGGTGATGTAGAAGAAGGGAAAGGATGAGAATGTTGAAATTTAGGAGGTGTAAGGTACACAAGGTGGTGGTTGTGTTAAGGATATGGGCTAATAGTATTGAGGAGAATAATAATGCAGTGAGATAGCGTATGTTGACCCAGTTGGGAAAACAAGATATTGAACTAGATAAGAATTTGGATTCAAATGATATGAAGGGTGTCTCCAGTTTAGGGATGGCTTCCACGACTGGGATTGTTGCCACTGTGATCGAACATAGTATCTCTGTATGAACTTTGGGTGTAACGTGCTTCCCCAATGCTCATATAAATGTATCAAGATTGGGAATTAGCCCTTGGGGTGATTGTACATGCAAATGTTGCATTCATACGTATGATTGGAAGTTGAGCTCTTATTTCCTTCATCCCTTCTTTCTGATTGTCTAATGATATTTTTTCCTGCTTCTTAGGTTGTCAAAACTTTATCTCCAATAATCTTGGTATATTCCCCACAATTTTTATGCATCCATTCCAACTTCTTATTGATCTTTGCCTTCATTTCCTCTAATGATTGTTGTACTGGAAAAGATGGTTCTTCTTCCTTGAGATAGGTTGATTTCCCCTTTTTCAGATTATGGATCTCTATTAAGTTGAGATTTTGATCCTGTTGATGTTTTCCAACACTCTCCCATCTAGCCATTTTTCCTTCTTCTTTTGCTACTCGCTTAATAAGCTCTTGGGATTGATGGCTTCGTATTTCGTATAGTTGACCTTGGCCATACATACCTAGGGTCTCTGTTGTTTCATCACGAAGTCCATCAATGATATGGTACATTAGACCTTTCTTGACAAACTCCTGGCCTGGATAGTTGTTTAATAGTGCATAATATCTTTCTAAGGCCATGTCCAAGGGTTCATGTTGTGCTTGTTTCCACTCTTGGATTTGTTTCCTCAGGGCTGACACTCTTGCATAGGTTTGATATCTTTTGTTAAAGAGTTCTACCATTGTTGGCCAATGTCAAATTGAATTTGGTTTTAATGATCTATACCATACTTTTTCTTGGCCAACTAGTGTCATAGGAAAGAGCATGAGTTTTTGCCAACCATTATCAATGTTGTTCCATGCACAGGCATCATAGAAGGCTTGTAAATTTTGTTGCAGATCTAAGTCATAGCCTCCTAAGAAATTGAGAAAGTTTTTTAAATCAAGCCTGGGTATGTGGCTCTCTTTACGATGCCTATGGGAGATTCGAACAGCCTCTTGTATTTATGTTAGGCTTGTAGTGGCTAGTAGGGGTTCATCATCATCGAGTAAGTTATGCTTTTGTGTGTTGGGATGATGCTTCCTTCATTTATGTTTATAAGAAACTCCCACCTTGGATTGCGTACTCCAACCTTCATTGTCATATAATTCATTGGTTCTCCAATGAATTGCCTCACTAGATGTGGCGTTATCATAGTCTTGTAGGAGATGCATGGTTGTGAAATTGTGTGTGAATTTTTATGTGACTTTTTGTAATTATTTATTTCTAAAAGATATGTCATTAATCCTATATAGCGATCTTGTATGATATAACTAGTCTAGATAACTAGCATTGTCCCTGGAAATGGTGTCAATGATGAGTGAAGAGGTATGCCTACACTCAACCATATGAATACAAGCGTTTTACACACGATCCGGTCAACTCTGCAGACGGACTAGTTGTGGTATCTAGACAGTTACTCGTTGATCCCTGTTCACTATCTCCCCACTTGGACTAGTATTAACTTTGTCATGTATGGTTTAGTCTAGAGTGAGGTGTATGATGTGTTCCTACACTAATGCTATTCCTGGGTATGATGGGAAAGAATATTAACTAAGCTAGGAGAGAGAGGGTGAGAGAGAATCTAAACTAGCTTAAGTATGATGAGCATCCATTCCTTAATCATCTATACACATCTTGGACCTTGTGCACGACTACCACTAGAGTTACCAAGCACATGGCCTAGGTACGCTACTGGGTTACCAAGTAGTCACACTTAAATGCTCATGATTAAGTCATACTCATTCCGCGTTACTAGGAGATAAGGGTAGAGATATTAACTAAGAAAGCAACAAATAACAATAAAAATTAATTAATTAACCTAAGTGGATGCTGCAATGATGAAGTAATCTTGATCTTTATTGCCGGTCATGTGCATGTCCAAGTATTTCACACTCGAATAAGGATGTCATACAATTACAATCATCACACTACGGGCATGCACTAGGAGAAAGGGTTGAGAGGAAAACTAAAAAAAAGTCTATACCTTAACACTAAAAGCTAAATTCAAAATGTAGAACTTCCTTACCAAATTTTCCTACCTCTTATTTATAGATGAGGAGATAGGCCATGATATCGTGTATGCAATATCGCGTCTAGGCTACGATATCACGTACGTGATATCATGGATGCGATATAGTAGCCAAAAGTTCATGACTCATCAATAGCCTAAAAGAAGGATACAATGAGATCATATTTGATTAGGGAAGGTTGGGAAGAGCAATCTTCCCATCTACTAATGAATTGTGATAGTCAAGGTCTAGATGAATGCATGTCACCAGTTGTAATGGAAGCTCATTCTCAATGACATGGAACTACTTTTAGAAACTCTGTTTATGAATCCAAGTTGTGTCACTGGAATGAAATATATAAGGATGAGAAAATCAATTTATCAAGAAATTATTGCCACAAAGTATATGTTCAAATTTAGAATATGAGAAACATGAGAAATAATTGGTGGCTATGGTGATTTTACAAATTTGAAAATTCAATTTTCCATTATGAAATTGAGATTGATCCATTTAATATACCCAACAATGCATGGTTTGAATGGTGGAAAGATTTTGATCATAATCCATATGTGATGATAGAAAATTCTTCCTCTTTTGTTAAAGGTGCAAATCATAGTGATTATTTCTTCTATACAAATCCTAGAAGGAAAAATATATATACAGACAGGTTCGGTTGGACAAGCAAGAGTTATTACTTATTTTCCACTATAGAAAGAAGGCATGTCACTTGTAGTCCTTCAGGATTTGCTTTCTATCAAGTAGTGTATACAGCAAACAAGTGGGATATAAGTTATTTTTGACAAAAAAATGTGCAGATAGATAATACAACTTCACTTTTCATGTATGATTTAAACATCTTGAATATTGAACTTAATGGTGGACTATCATTGGAAGATTCGCAACATCCACTTCATCAAGTGTTGTTGGCAAGTCCTTATGATGGAGATTTTGATTATGATGAAGATCCATAAATGTTAGCATATATTGTGTCCTGTAATGTAAAGAAATGAATCACCTTTTATCATTATGATTATGTTTCATTTGAATGCTTACACTTATTTCATATTGACCAAAATTTAGGAAAAAATAAACAAAAATATATGGAATCAGTGGGTACTATTTCCAAACCAAAAGCTTACTTATGAACTTTCTTCAACTACTCTATGCAAAAGGATATTTTGATCTTGACTACTAATAACACCATCATTTAGAGCATGATCTAAAAATGTTAATTGAAAATCATAATAGCTTTCAGCATTTAACAACCTAACCTAAAATAAAATAAGAAAAAGTATTAACGAGTTTTTAACGTTAATGATGATAAATTATACATAGTCAATCTCCTATATGTCTTTGATGCTTGTGAATGTGATTTTTATAATACTAAAATATATTTTACATGGAATATATTTGTTGTTCACATAGTCATGTAAGTAATTATACAATATTTTTTTGGTGGAATATTGTAGGTACTATAAGTTATTAGAGCTACCTGTATTTGGATCACAAACTTTTCAAAAAAAATTTCATTGGTAAGACAATTCAATATAATGAAAACCAGGTATGTAGTAAAGAAATATTTCTAGTAGAATGTAATTGTGATTTTTAATTATTAAAAATAATAATGTTACTTTGACAAGATTATAAATATAGTAAAAGTCAAATATCAAATAATATGATGTGTGCTAAAAGAACAAAATATTTTTGTGTATATAAACAAACAAGAAGAAATAGCATGAATAATGAAGAGTTAGAGGCATTAAGAAAATGTGAAAGAATTTACAAATTTAATATAAGAAAATGACAAAACCAATAACTAACACTAATGATAGCTCACCCCTTTTCCCAATCCAAAGAGAAGAGATTAAACTAAATAATGTCATGTTACTAGACTCTAATGATCAAATAAGTTTACAAAAACTAATGAAAATTATACGAACTTAGCCAAACAATACAAGAAATATGATTTTAAAAAATTTAGAAAATTTTAAGTATGAAGGCAAACAAAATATTAGAAATGCTTAATTAAGATTTCAAAATATTCTTCAAACTATTATAAAAGAATTTGAATGTAACACATGTAATTTTTTTGCAATGTTACATACCAAGAAAAATAGCATATTTGAATGCCAAAGATGTAAAAAAGAGAACTATCCTAAATGTTTTTCTATATTGAATAATATGGATCTTGGAGAATAACCATGTGAACTTCAATTGTTAATGTAAGTTGAAGAAATGTTAATTGTGAATCTTAATCCCATAATTCAAGTTACACATGCTCATGGAGGTAAACTAAAATATAGAGGTCATACAATAAGCTTTTGACAACATGTAGCATGTAGAAGAGGTAGCAAAAAACCTACCTCAACAATTACAAGAGATACCATTGATTATTGTTCAAAGAAAAGGTCATTTCAGTGGAACATATAATTTTATTATCAACAAAGCTAGAGTGCTAGCATCATTAAAATTTTAAATTCATAATGATAAGTTTTACCAAGATGTTGAAATAGATTTCAAAAGTATTGAAGAACTTCTAGAAAACAATGATGTAAGATGCACTTATAAAGTTCAAATAGTTAATATTAATGAATTAGAAGATGAATCAAATAACATTGAATCATCTATAACAAGTAATGATGATTATGAATAACTTTATGATGAAAGTATACTTACATCATGTACAATTATGAATATAATTAACTCTAAAATAGAGAATGATCTCATTCAAGACTGACTTAACTTACATAAAATTAAAGTTGTAGAAACTATTAATTGGCCAACAATAGATAAACATCCATCAAATGAATATTTTTATCTTGGATTATTTGATATGGCCTTTCCTATTCTCTTTCCTACAAGAAAATGCACTTTCTATGACTTAAGAACTAAGCAAGTTTAATTACACGAATATGCAAAACATCTTTTGTTGCATAAAGATTGAAGATTTCCAAGACATCCTAGATTTAGATACTATATTTTTTGACATGATTAGGAGACATCATGCACAAAACATAGCCTCAATTTTCCTTAAATGGAATTTAATTCAAATGCTAATGCATACTAAGGAGTTAAAAGAATGATTAAGCAGGATCCAAGTAAGAGTTTTGCTAATGAAATTGTATGATTTAGTTCTACTTTGTGATATATGTGAACTTACTAGATAAAATGTCACTTATAGTTAACATCAATGTTGAATCAAATTGGATCTTCAACTATATTTTTCACATTAAGTACTACTGATATCCGTTGGCTTGAGTTACATAAACATATGATAAGAGTGCCAAACAAAAATGATTTACAACAAAGTAAACAACAAATGATCATTGAAAATACTGATGTTGTAACAGAATATATGTATTACCATTTCAAATTTTTTATTAAAGAGATTTTGAAGAAAGACATAAAAATGATTGACTACTGGTCAACATACAGATGGCAACATCAAGGGTTTCCTTACATACATGGCTTTTTGTGGATAGAAAATGTTCAAAATAAAAACACAATTAATTGGTATGATGAGGATGAAGTCAATAAGATAAAAAATTTCTTGGATGATCTTGTACTTTCATGGAGCCCTTAATTTGCCACTGCAATGCCATCTTTTGAGGTATCAAATAAGTACATTTCATTCTTATTGATGTTGATATTGTGGTAGATTTGAGATTGATTTTGCAAATAAATATATATACAAGAAAATAATTCAAATATGTGTCACCTATCATCATATGATAAAGAAGTAATATTCACCAAAGATGTCAACCAAGATTACATAGAACTAATTAACTTAGTTCAAAGACATTCAAAATGTAGAAAGGATATGTGCTTATGATTAAAAAATGAAAAATTATATTGAAGGTAATGTATCAAAAAGTTATTTGAAAATTTATTTTTAAAAAACTAATGCAAAAAATTCTAATATTATGTTTACATATTCTTTGTAGATATAAAGTTCCATGGCCTATTTATGAAACTTTTTCATTGTTATACAAGAATTGTAAGTTAAAAGAAACTATATTTAAGCCACTATGAAATGATGATAGATTGAACAAACATCATAGACTAATTCTTCAAACATGGAGAACTAACATAAATTGGCAACCTATTTTGTCAAAACATGATACTATGATGGACATAGCAAAATATGTTGCTAAAGTAAAAAAAAATTTTGAATCCTATAATGATATGCTAGGAAAAATTATAAAATTATAGAACACTGAAGATCACATTGGAGAAAGTTACACAAAGCTGATAACTAAGAAATTAATTAAAAGAGATATAGAAGCACAAGAAGTATCACATATGTTGTTGGAACTACCTTTAGTAGAATGTAGTATAATTTTTATAAACTTAAATTTTTCGAATCAAGTATATAAAAAATAAGTTAAAAATGAATCCAATAATGAAGAATCATATTAAAAAGATATTTTGAAAGCATACATAAATAGAACAACAGACATGAGTGGGTTAAACCTTCATGAGGTGACAAAAAAATTTATTTACAATCCAAAATGAAAGTCAGATAAGTTATGAAAACAAAGACAAAAAGAAACCTTAGTTTAGGTGTATTATATAATTTTAGAAAAACCAAGCACATTGTCTCTCTCACATGGAAGTGACTATGCGTTGTATAGCAAAAAAATTCATTGGAGAAATAATGTAATATATGATGAATAAGATTGGAATGATCAACCTTATGTAAGGGTTTCTTATGATCATGACCACCCTAATGGCACCCAAAGACTACATTCACCTAAGGTAGACAATCTTAGAGGAGATGATATAGGTCTCAGACTAGGGGAGGCCTTAAGGCCTAAGACCTTCTTGAGACCAAGAAATGATAAATCTTGGGACCCCAAGGAACACTTAGAAACCATGGTGATTCTCCTGGTTCCTCATCTTTCTCTTTCCATTCAATGTCTAGTTCTAATGAAGATGAGTATAGGTGTAGAGATAGAACTCCACTAAAGGGTTAGACTAAAAATTGGAATCAAACCCATTGGAAGAGTCAAAGAGAACACCATGAACATAGAGACCCAAGCCCATCAAGTCAAAGAGATAATAGAGCATATGGAAAAATAAGAAGGAGAGATGTGCAAGTGGGAGAATGTCAAGAAACATCAATGGCACCCAACTCTTTAATCAAAGGAGGTATAAATTTATGGTAAGGGAAATGAAACTAGCTTTGATAAGGTGATTCTGCAACAAACTTTGTCAATAAAGAAGTCTATTGATGATCTAGAAGAAAAATTCAATAGGATGTCTAAATGGATAAATGAAAATGTCACAAATCTTGTTGAAATGGTCATGGAGAAGAGTCTACAACATATGCTAGGTGAACATAATAATCAGAGGACACAGAACCAAGAAATAGTCAAGAACACTTTTTGGTAGATGAGAAAAGTGGCTAACAAAAGTAAGGCTAAAGACTCCACCATAGATGAAGATGATGGATGTGACCTATGCATATATGACCATCCAAAGGGCCAATTTCCCATATTTTTGCATCTATAGGATTATTTGGAAGGAGCCTTAAATCTGAAGTAATTATAGACTTCCTCTCCCACAAGGTAATTATAGATAGTCCCACAACCAATTGTACCATCCTAGTGGGACTTATTACCAGCCTCAACATCCTTAATTACAGTGGCAACAACCATAGTCGTGGGGGAGGCTACCACCAAATCAACCACACCTACTAAAACCTCATGGATATTATGTTTAACATCCTATTTCTCCAACTAGTTTGGCATCCTTCACTTCAAATTGCCACTACCACTCTCTCAAATACCATCAATACATGACATCCCTTGAAGGATCACCACATTGTGCCTCTTACCATTCAACTCACCCTTAATATTCTCATCATCCACCTCCTTATACGTCATCACCAAGGACATAAGAAGGTTTTGCATCATCATATCAACAAACAAGTGCACTTGTGCTACAAATGTGCAAAGACACATGGACACCAATGGGTCCCAACCACAATGTTAGAAACATCCCTTTTGGAGGAAATCCCATAAGCTGAAGCAAACTATGCATGGATCCACCACATCATTTGAGCCAACACAAGGCCACTCTAGTGTACCACCTTCATCATCTAAACCAACGTCCTCTAATTATACACAAGGGTTACCATTTGTCTATACTTCAATTCCACATCCAACCAATGAATCTACAAATGTGGGGAGACAAACAAATCCATGCATACCATCTCATACTCAAGGGTGCTATCATGGGCCAATCATCCATACTATTTGCATACCTCATATCATAGCCCACTGTAGATATAACAATTAAGTGTGTGAACAAAAATTTTTCTATCGAGCCACCACACCCCCAATAGGCACCTAGTGGCTGAGGCATGAATGGTTCCAAACGTTTCATAAATGCTTGGATCCTTTTCATCCAATTATTAATCCTAGCCCTAACCAAATGTTCAATCACGGGGGTTACCTCCCATTCTAATATTTTTATCTTTTTATCCTTTTATCTAAGTACTTTTTATCTTTTTGTTTTACAATTTTTTATCATTTTCCTATTCTTTCTATTTTTTCTACATTTTCTAGTTGTTTTAATTTTCCTTGTATGTAATCTAACTATTAATCATATTGCCCATGGAGGTGAGGTTTTTTCTCTATGTTGTTGAATCATAAGGGATTGATTATTTGGACATTAATACTATGACATCCATTCCCCATTTCATTAATAAGAGGGTCTTGATCTAGTCATAATGGTAATCTTTTTCATCATCCAAAATTTAAATAACTTCATAACCATTGTGTCTAGATGGAAAAGTGCAGAACCAAGATAGAATGTAGGGGATTTATTGATTCTCTTTAGCTACTTCTATATGTTCTATCATGTTGATGAGGTTGTAACCATGTCCTTGTAGATCTAATGAAAAATGGAAGTAAGAGCAACTTTAATCAGCACTGAATAAACTTCTATGGGTTCCACTAGAAAGACATGTACACATGCCTACAGGTTGGTGACTTCTTAGAAAATTTAGAAAAATAATAAATAAAAAATAAAAATAAAAAAGATAATAATACTAAGTGTGCCATAATAATGCTCCTTCCATAGACAAAACACCAAGTGATGTTACTCCTTGCAACTTTGATAGTCTTATGATTGTTTATTGATGGGATGAAACAAAGTGGTGTCACTAAAGGTGGTTTGGACTTGGTTTGAATCTTGGAAGGAAGGACACATGGTTATCTAACCATTAATAACACACAAGGTTTCATTATGACCATGCTATGACACCTCATGTCTTGATTTCTTCAATTCCTTCTTCAATCCATTCCATCTCATTGTCCAAATGTTCATACCTTATGGTTTTTTGTAACATGGAGTAATTATCTCAATTTGGTGGTTTTATCATGTGTGTTTTTTTTTCATAGGTATGCATTACATTCAACTCCTCTAGTGCCTATGGACATTTTAGGCATGGTTACGCAAGGGCATCATAGGCTAGAGCCTACTTTGGGGAGGATCCACTTGTGTGCCTTTTGTGACTTGTACTTGTTTAACATGACCACATCATTTTTCACCTTCCATGCACTCCAATTGTTATATTTTATTATTTTCCTTATCAT
>MNCI01027290.1:0-10615 GCA_015680685.1 Gnetum montanum
CCTTGCTGAACTGATCTGAAGGTGTTTCCACCCTTGATGGAACCTTTATCTGTTCTCTGAGAGTGGGAGGGCATGCCATGCTTACCCTTCCCAAGCTTGCCCTTATCTGGCTTCGTTGCTTTGAAGTCCAGAAAAGTGCCAGCAGCCGCAATAGCCTCTGTGAGGGAGTCAATGCCTCTTCGACGCAATTCCATTTGTGCCCATGGTTGTAGCCCATTTACAAATTTGAAGAAACGATCCCGATCTCCCATATCAGGGATTAGCAACATAAGCTCTTGGAAGCTATTGATATAATCCTCAAGCTTCCTTGAATGTTTTAGGGTCTCTAGCTTGGTTCTAGTGACCCATTCAGAGTTCCCAGGACGGAACTGTTTGATCAATGCTGCCTTCAAGCTATCCCATGTCTCAATCTTTTCTGTCGTGGTGCCCTTTTCTTGGGCACGAAGAAGGCTAAGCCACCAGAGCTTAGCACTGCCTATGAGAAATTATGATGTTGTGGAGAACTTTTGGGTTGCAGGGACACCCCCGGTATTTAGGTACATTTCCGTATCATGGAGGAAGGCATCAATTTTAGCATCATTTCTCTCCCCATCATAAGAACTCGGTTCTCTAGCTTTGATACGGGCCGTCGCTGCTGGCTCATCTGCCAAGCGTCCTGCTAAAGAGGATTTCAGGATGGCGTTTTCAATTTTCAAATCAGATAATTCCTGATTTACCCCCACCAAGGCATCCTCCAGAACTTTCACCCGACCAACTAGGTCCTCAACCAAGGATGCTTTTGTTTGTGCCTCTTCCAAGGATCCGAATAGATCTTGGTAGAGGTTGATCATGCGATCCAAACGACCTTCCAAGATCGAAACCTTAGCCTCTGCCAATTTCACCCTGTCCTTGGAGCGAAGATCCATCTTTTCTTGTGGTAAGTCAACATCTTTCAAAATGTGATGGATCGCGTCCACATTCTCTGGACCAGGATGGGCTAAGGCCTCATCAATCGCCTTGACATGTTCCCACAATGTTTGAAACTTAGTCTCATCTTGACCAAGTTCTATTTCAGCCTCAATTTCTGGATTTGTTTGAACATCAGCCATATCACTCGGTCCACCCGGCTCCATATTTGCTAAAGAAAGCTTTAGCACAAAGCCACCCTCTAGGGAAGTGGCTAGCAGAAGTTGAAAATGGTGAAAATGGAAACCTCACGAGCCACAAACCCTGGTACCCCTTTAGCGAGAAACTTTTACTGATTTTACTGATTTCTGAAACTGTGAGGCTCTGATACCATCTGTAACAACGCTGCCCCAAGAACGTTGTTCGGCACCCCAAGAGTTTCCCAAGCAGATTCTGATTTCGGGACAAAACTCAAGAGGAATACGCCTTAGCAATCAACAATCCTGAAACACATGCCAACAACCAAAGTGTTAGTGTTAGCATGTCTCCTGAGCGGTGTTTCATAAACAATATTCACGATTCGCTAACAAGCTAAATAGCGCTCCCTTGCTCCACTCACGTGGACACCACGGGGACTACCAGCTGAACCCTCCAGATTCATCACCGCGTGCTGGTAGTTGGTGTCGCGCTCCAAGGAGCGCACGCAACATACCCATAACACGTCCCATAACACACCCGGTAAAACACCCCAACGCAGAGTTGAACTACGCAACCCTCCCAGGCAAGGTCCTACCGAGTGGGGTAATGAGGTAGGTCGTAGCCTCCTCTTACTAATGCATGGAACTGCCATGCCAGTATGGTTCCGAAGACACAAGGAGAGGAGGACCCCTTGTGCCCCCACGGCCCCCGAACCGTGGGGGAGGTAGCAGGCTACCAAAAACCCTGCTACCTCTCTCACAATGCCATTATCTTTTTTTATTATGTCCATGGGTCATTAGTTGGTTGTCTAAAAGAGTTGGAACTACAAAAACTAATTTTTTTCATTTAATTTATCAAAGACCTTATCTTAATTAGATTTGGAGGATTAGGATTTGGTATGAACCACTCTTTGGTTGTTAAGATCCATCTCCATTTTGATGTTTAAGTCCAAATTTAGTTTTCAAGTTCTTTGAAAATATTCTCTAATACCTAATCTAACGATGCCAATGCATCCAAAAATTTTGTTGGAAATGAATTTTGTTTATCAAGAAAGGCTTCTAGGATTAAAAGTTATGGTCATTTTTAGTATCCCAAAATTTGAAAAAATTTTGAAACTTCTTGAAAGGTCACCCATCCTAGTATTACTCTAGGACCAATGTGCTTAATTACAAAATTCTTATTTCTTATCGTACCAACTTGCTAATTTGACTTGTTATTTAAATTTTGATTTTTAAATTCAAAATTTATATTAACATTTTTTTCATTAGGTGATAGACTTTTTATTTCTAGCACTAGTCGGTAGGATCTTATAATATAGGTAGTCGCCAACTGGTAGGAACCTATAGTATAGGCTGACACTAGTTGTTAGAAACTTGTAGTGGGCCTAGTGCCCATGGATACTGTGGGTTTGTACGTTGGTGAATTTTGTAGAGGCAAGTGAAGGTGGAAAGAGACAACAATAACATAGGTATATAAATAATGAAGGTGGATGACAATGATGGATGACATGGAAGAATGCAACTAAGCTCCATGAAAGGCATGATGGATATCATCATTGTCCACAACCTAATAAACCTTACTAGACCTACATGAACTTCATTGTGGGCTGTGTGGCCCTTGAGGGGCCTACTTCTTATGGGGGAATCATGGTCCTTTATGGCCAATGTAGTTTCCTAAAATTTTATTTTATTATTATTTTAAAATTTAATTAATGAATTATATAAAAGTACCTATGACTTATTATAACAATTAGCAACTAGCACAGGTGACTAGCTAGCAGAAGGTTAAGTCTTGGGTTTGGTGGATGGAATGTCATGGGTTTGAATTCTAGTTCCAATTTAACAATCATTATGATTTTTAAATTTTATTTTAACCTTAATTTAAAATAATTAATTAGCATGCTTACCAAGAATCATGATATCTTGTAAACTGTAACTCAAATTGTGATGAAATTAGTATGTTGGAATCATCTTGGAGAGTAGCATGTTTTAATCTTGAGTAATCTTAGCTATACTAAGCCTAGATTTTATTAAAACATAAAAAATTCATGTAGATTTAATTAGAAATAAGATGTTATTTAACCAAATTACTAATAATTTTTAGTTTTTTGAGCCACCTCATCTTTCTCTCATTGATAGTGGAGACTACCTAATTACTTCTCCATGTTCTCCTAAACCCTCACATAATTGAAGCTAGTTATCCTTATAAATTAAGATGATTCACATGGATCATTTCATACTTAATCTACAAGACAATATTAAATCAAGGAAAGATATATTTATTGTTTGTGATAGGGAAAAATATAGGGTCCTCCTAAACAACCAGTATAGCTTTTCTCAATCTCAACAAGTAGACAGACAGAAATCCTATAGCTCAAGATTAGTTTACATTAGAATCATGTTATAATTTCTATTTATTTTATTCATTCTTTAATTTTAACTAATGAGTATGATTTTCCAGAAACTTTCCAAATATTTGATTTATTAGTTTTTCCTATTTTTTAGCCTTCTTTTTGTCAAAAACTCATACTTAGATGGTGTAATGTGTATGATAACAAATCGCGTAACACTTCCAAGTTGTTTTTTTGGAATGTTGAAATTAATCATGAAATTATAATAAATTCTTTAGGTTTCCATCCTAGAGAAGATCCACTTATACCTAATTGCAAATCTTGTGAGTTTCATGATTTTTTGTTCTAAGGACATTTTTGAATATATGAACATATTCAGTATTCTATTTAAGGATTTTTAGGNAATTGATTTTTAAATTTATTTATTATTGTTATATTTTTGTATTGTAGTGAAATTTGGAGTGAAAATCAATTCAAAGACTCATACTAGTGAAAAAGTTTCATAAAAGGATAAATTAGTTGAACCTACCTCTAACGTACCAGGTTCACTATTCTTAAATTTAGCTTATTTTTCTTCTTGGAATAATGATTTTCCTTTTTTTTTCTTACTTAGAAATTTCACACAGGTGCTCTACGTCCTAGCAAAGGTTAGTAAGAAAAAGGTATAGAGATAAGTCGGTCTAGAAATAAGTCTATCTATTTATTGGATTTATGTACTTTCCTTTATCTTGTACTTCTGATACTTTATTCCTTGGTAGGTATTGATGACTCAAAATTTCTTTGTTCAAGAAATAAAAAGGTCAAAGTTGAAGTCCTTCCCATATCCTATACCTAGGTAAACCACTACTCCACCTCATAGATCTCCATGATTGGTATCTCCATGAACCACTCCTATAAAAAATTCCACTTTCACTGGTTCTCATCATAATATAGCAGCAACATCTCTTTCTAGTACTATTTTCATTTTTATGACATCATCAAGGACTCCTCCTATTCCCTTACATAGTTGGTTAATGATACTAAAAATGATTTTCTTTTATTTCATCATCTAAATGATTGAATTGCTAAAAATACCCTAAGTTCTATTCAAGATGGAGTGATTCATCTACAAGATTCTTAAAAGTTGATTTTGAATTGGTTTAGTCTATAGAATTCACTTGAAGTAATCAAGAATTTCAAAGAAATATTAGGAAAATTAGAGAGTTTCTCATGTCTAGTACACCACTTGATAAACTAAAGATGAATATTCAATATGGAGAATGAATGCCTTTGTGTCAGAATTAAATTTTTCTTTTTACTTGTATTTTTCTTTTTCTTCCTAATTCTTATCTTCCATGTTTTTGGTTTCTTTGTGAGTGTAGAAAAAAGAAAAAGAATGTAAGAAGGACATTACTTAGTATGATGCCTAGGATGAGTTTCTATACACTGAGATTACAAAGGCTGAAGATGCCAAGGAGGCTACACAGAATTCTGTAAGGTACATCCACCAACTTGGTAGTGGATTGGCTACATGCTACAATCTACTTTGGAATGACAATGCTACCAAGGATGAATAGGAGGCTCAAGCAAAGATGAGCTAATATTTAATATAGTTCTTTGAATTGTAGAGAAAAGAAAAAGAATGTAAGGACATTACTCAATATGACACCTAGGATGAGTTGCTATACACTGAGATTGCAACAATTGAAGATGCCAAGGAGACTACACAGAATTCTGTAAGGTACATCCACCAACTTGTTAGTGGATTGGCTACATGCTACAACCTACTTTGGAATGATAATGTTACCAAGGATTAATGAGAGGCTCAAGCAAAGAGGAGCTAAGATTTAATATTGTTCTTTGAACTAAAAGTTTAAACTATTTCTTACTCCATGTTATTCTTTTCTTCCTCATTCCATATCCTTCCCTATCTCATTCTTCACTAATATTATTATCATACTTCTTGTAACTAATATACTTGGTTTTCTATACATAATAAAACATGGGCTCTTACATTTTACTTAACTCCACTTCCAATTCCCGAATTGTGGTTTGCTTCAATACCAAATGTGACATCATATTTTAGTATGTCAAGGATAAATGATGTTTCATCCCTAATAACTCAAATAATGCACTTGAAAAATAAACAATACTTCAATTCAATAAAAAAATGGCTTCATTAATGATGAATATGATAAAAATAATGTTATTATAGGTCCTTTGGATTAACATAGAGGTAATCCAACATTTTTATCATGGTTAGGTGATAAGATTGAAGGAGTGATCAATCCTTTATTATCTTACTTCACTCAACTCCATTACTTGCCATTGTTGGCTTTGCAACTCCATGCTAGCATGACCTCTAAGTTATTAACCTAAAATGTCATAATTCAAATCCCAAAATGATTACATCTTTTTATAATAAGGTATCCCTTTATTTGAAAATTAATTACATTGTTTACATATAATACAATTATGATACATAATTAGGAATAAAACGTTATAGGGTACACTAGATTTGTTCTTTGCACTTAGGCTAGATTATTTAGAATTTTAATATTTTAAGAATATTTTAGCTATAACTAGAACAACATCATTATCATATTCATTAATCACACTTAACCTTATAAGCTAACCCCACATAGATGTGATTGAAAAGACAACCACTAGCGATCTATCACCTAGCTATCTAGATAACTATACTAGCCCTAGACCATGAAATTTAACTAGGCTGCATATATGTAATTGTGGTATGTATGGTTGGGCATAGGGAATCCTCGCCACTCATCAGAATCTATTCTATCTTGAAATATCAAAAAAATAGCTTTGTCATATCATTGTTTAATGAACTATTCTTTATCAATGTGTTGTATGGGGTCCTACTTTATCAAATAAATATTGAAAATAAATAGGAGAAATTTGGAAGCTTTTTCTATTTGATAAATTTAAAGTAAAAAGATAAACACAATATGATATCATGCTTCTTGAAGTAGAGATAATACCCTTAGAAGTTGAAGTTACTTGTTATTGTATGTCTACACTCATAATCTTTCTACATCATCTAGATAAATACTTGATATAGGGACACCTCTTTTGAACTTCTTTTCTTCCCTATAGATAGAAGATTGATGGTTTTAGGTAGCTAGAAAGACATCTTAGTTACTCAGGAGATGGCTTGCCTAAGAGTTGAGATGACATATGACATGTCCCAAATGTCTGGGAGATGTCTTATCAAGAAGAGAAGATTTCTTGCACTAAGAAGAGATTTATTTGGGAATACATCTTACCATTAGAAGAGACGTCTATCTCTAGAGGAGATGCCTTTCCTGAAAGCTAGGCTTAATAGAAAGATGTCTTATCAAGTCTATAGATATCTCATTCAGTCATGAAAACTTTCAAAATGAAAGTTCCAAGATGGAAAACAACTAGGAGTATTGAGATCAAGATTGAAAATAGCCAAGAATCTCTGAGTTGATCATCGTAAAGGTATTCCTCAATTCTTGATCTTTTAATTTATAAATATTGATTAGGTTTGCATGTTTTGCAAGAAGTGCATGTAGAGGAAGAAATTTCATGAGAGTGTATGCATCTCTCTAGTTAATTGTGTATGCAATATTAATCAGTATAGCTCTCTGTATGTTTGGATCCTGATCCTATGTGATGAAGAGATTTGAATTGATTATTTCTTGCATTAAGGTTAATCAAATGTATGGTTATAAAGCCTCATTGTTACATCCCATCTAGAGACATTAGGTATGATCATACACTTATGATTTAGACATTATGTGTGGAGTCCCAGTGGGTTTTTGGAGACAAGTTATTGTATTTTATATGTTTTGAGGCTTCATCTTTATGTTACTGATGAGTGGCGAGGTACCCCTACACTCAACCATATGAATACGAGTGTGCACACACGATCCGGTCGAACTCCGCAGACTAAATGCCTTAACACCACAAGAAACACTTAGGGTTAATCATTCGTTGTCTTCCCAGGCTTGCTTGTATGTGTCACGGTGTATGGTTAAGCAAGTCTGAGGTATGTGATTTTTTTTGGTATTTTTCGGTTTATCTTCTATGCTATCAGGGAAAGGGTTGAGAAACTAACTAACTCTAACTAATGTCCTAAGTCTAAATTAACTAGCGTCAGCATCCGTTCCCACTTACCGGACACACCCTGAACTATGCAACTGTGGTTTACCAAATGCTAATCGTTACTAGGATCACCACACGTAACGCAAGTGCTCAAATTTGTTGTACTGAGGCACCTATTTAGCCTAAGTGTGATAAGCAGCCAATTCCTTAGCTAGCCGTACACACCCGTGGATGCTCGTAACTAAGTCGTACTTATCACACGTTCTAGCCTAGCGATGAGCAGCCAATTCCTTGACTAGCCGTACACATCGAACTACCACTGGGATTACCAAGCACAGAATCTTGGAATACGCTACTGGGTTACCAAGAAGTCCAATGCTCATAATCAAGTCGTACTCACGCGTTACGACAAGCAGCCGATTCCTTGATTAGCCGTACACATCCGTAGACGCTCGTAATCAAGTCGTACTTGTACGCACTAGGAAAGCAGTAAACAAATAAGAATAAATAAAACCACGTGCTGCAAGGTTTATCCAATCAAGTTCTTCTTTATTGTCGTACACAACTTGGGTTCAGGTTACAAGTTGCTCGAATAAAGAGCCGTTCACTCTAGGACTCCTACTGCGGGCACATGGGAAAAATTCTAACTCTGGAGTGATCAATCTGCCAGAGCTTCGCTACTTCTAGCCAGCATTTGGAAATGAGGGGAGTGCCACCTCTTATTTATAGATATGGCGGCAGACCACGATATCGCGTACACGATATCGCAGGGAAAGACGCGATATCGTGTACGCGATATCGCATGGGATGCGATATTGCGGCAGCCACGATATCACGTACGCGATATCGCGGCGCATGCATGTCGCGTCTCATCATACCCCCATGACTAAATGAAAACTCATCCTCGAGTTCCTTACAATGATATCAGGTAGGTATGGGATTATTAGGGGAGATGAAACTAATGGAATGACATGTAAACGGTCTTTATTACAAGACTTGACAAAAACTAGTGTTCATGACAACAAGGGTGAACACCTTATTACAATGACATCAGGCCACATTTGGTAGCTGAGAGAAAAGAGGAGAGAGAATAGAAGAGAAGAAGAGATAAGAGTCTTGTTGCTGCCAATGCCGAGATTGCACCTTTCGTTGTCCATCCGTAAGCACATTATCCATTCCACCCCTTGCATAGTTGCTTCAGCGCTGCTCCATTCCAAGTGTTTGCTCCAGATCCATTCCGTTGTTGTACGATTGCCATCTGCACACACAACAAAATCATATATTAGCAAGGGTAATTGAATCATTAAGTAAATAATACCTTGCTGCAGTGTAAGTCCATTGGCTAAGTTGTGGTATGGCTGATATGGATCTGGGAATATGTAAATGATGATGACCGAAGGTGTAGGGGTTAGGAAGAGAAACGAAAAAATTTGGGGCGTAGGAGAAAAATTGAAAAAGCAGCCCCATACCCCCATGACTAATCGCGAACCTCCGGTAGCATTAGAATGGAGAAAGAAAAGGGATAAGAAACATAGGTAAAAGGGACAACTATGGCATTGGTGAAAGGGATGTCATGATGGAAATGAACAAAAATGTTAATTAATTGCAAAAAGTTAAGGAAAAGAAGTTAACTAATGTTGCAAATAGGAATGTCAGTGGGTCCTGCCCAAAGCAGGCTCATGCCCTTAATGCCCTGACAATCCCACATTCAAAGAGTCCGTGGGCTCTGGGAATGTCCTTTGGAACAAGAGTTAAAGTCTTAACTGGAAGAATTTACCAAAAAGAAAACAAAGCATCAACCAAAATATATACTAATGATACAACTGGCAATGAGGTGAACAATGGAGAGAAAGATGGAAAGAAGAGAAGTGGAATGGAATCCCAAGAACAAGGTGGTGTACAGCCCCTTGTGTGTTTTTATTATTAATGCGATGTAGCAAATCTCATTCCAACTTCGGCCTCAAACCAACCACTTCTAGTGACTTCGCATCAATGCGTTTGGCTAATCATCCACGTGGATAACAAGGATGCATCGTCGAAGAGCCACCACCATTCCGACGAAACAAAGGAGAGAATGGGAAGTGAGAAGGGCCTTAGTTAGAGGGAACACTTTGGTTCCATAACCAGTTCTTGCAGCCCAAATTTTATTTCATCTAAGGGGTGTGCTTTGAATCCTCACTTTTGCTCCTTTTTTTTCGTTTTTTTTTGTGTTTTGTGTTTTTATGTGTGGGGACCACACCATGCAAAGACTTATTATTTTTATTGCCTCAGCTTCTGATTATTGGGTTACATTGGAACAGTAAGAAAACTCCAGAAGAAAACAACCAAGCACCCAAGTGAATGACCAACACAAAAGCATCAAGTTCCCTTAAAGTCACACCCTTTGCAATCCTTAAGTCCTTTCTTAGTTTGAGAAATGCCTAGTCACTAGTTCGTTAAAGTTCTTATTAGAAGGGAACTGTACATTGCCAAGCCAAGGGAAACCATAGACTTGATGGATGGATGGATGAAGTGGTCTCATTTCCTGCCTTATCAAAAGAACATACCTTAGTATCAATAATGTAACTTAAAGGTAAAAACCAAACATTAGCAATTAATGAAAAACAGTTCATCCCATCGGCCCGAACACTTATTGGGTGATGAACTTACATGATGGATGACACACACACACACAGAAAATGGAAAAGTATAACGATGTTGTAAAACAAAAATAAGAAAAGTTAAACAAAGTTGTAAAACAAAAATTAGAAAAGTTAAAGAAATTTGTAAAAGAAAAACGTGTAAAAAAAAAACTAAAAAAGAACTGAGGGCCCCATATGATTAGCATAGGTGGCCATCTCCCCCATGACTGAGTTGTAAGGGAGAGATCCAAAATAGTGATCACCTATTTGAATTTCTAAGAAGTGCCCAACTTCTCCCAATTGATGATCTTAGATTCAGGGGTGGAAGTTGGCGATGCTCACGTTCCAGTGTGTCTATGCCACGGTTGTTGGCATGAGTTTCCTCAATACGTTCCATGCATATTTTTTTGCCCCTATGAGAAGCTATCAACCACGGGATGTCTACTACTTCTTGTGTGGTTGCTACATACAGGCATCTTTGTTGTAGAGT
>MNCI01027290.1:14176-51396 GCA_015680685.1 Gnetum montanum
TTTGGAAATGAGGGGAGTGCCACCTCTTATTTATAAAAATGGCGGCGGACCGCGATATTGCGTACGCGATATCGCAGGGAAAGACGCGATATTGCGTACGCGATATCGCATACGCGATATTGCGGCGCATGCATGTCGCGTCTCATCAGTTACGATTATGATGTCTTTACATGCTTAGCTAATGTGATTATGTATACTAGCCCTATGTGATGTGTTAGATAGGTGATATTGCTGGCAAGGGAGTTGGATTGGGGTACAAGGGCACCTATCCTGTATGTCTTTATGCTTTATGTGTAATCTCAGTATTTAGGCATTTGCACTATAGCACTATGTTGTGAGATGTTTGGGTGTGGTTTTGGCATGTGAATGTGTAGAGTGTATGATAAGGATCTTGTAGGTTCAAACAAATTTTGATTTAGCATCCCAGTGTGTTTGTTATGCATTATTGAAGTTCACAGTATTAGCTGTGGAGGAAAAAAATATATTAGCTTATGAAAATGACATGGTTAAAAAGTAAAATAAAATAAATTTAAAATAAAAAATTAACATTAGGTTACATGTGAAAAATCTGATTTGGTCTATGTCCTTTTGTTTTGGAGGAAATAGAAACACACAGGAGCCTGTTTTCTTCTATTTTTCTTTTTGTTCTCTTCTTCTATCTCACTTTTTTCTGAATTTTGAGCTTTGTGGATAGATTTTGCTTACTTTAAACCTGGATTTGTGATTGCTACAGTCATGTCTACATAGGTGCAAAACATGTTGGGAGTGAAATAGAATCCTACCAGATTTTTGAGGGTTTTCTACTTGTTTCGGCCATTTTGCCTGATAATTTTAATTGGTGGGTTTTCTTTACATTTTTTCGGTATTTTTGTATTGGATTAGTATATATGATTATGCAATGTGGACATGTGGGATGGATAGCTCAAAGTTTGCGCTTGGACTTGTTATTTTTCCTATTGCTCGAACTTGTCCAATCTTGGTTATGACTTGTGTAGTAATATATGCAATGTATGGTATGATGCAGACTTGTAGAATATGCTATGTGATGTTGATGAGATTGGTATGATTGGACTATGATATTTTCGAGGCCTAGTGGGGCAGGAGCATTTTTGGGAGTTCCAATCCTTCCTAGAAGTAATTAAATATTATGAAATATTATTTTATTAATAAAACTTTAAACATGCATAACTTTTCTTCCATAAGTCCGATTTAGGTGAAATTAGTGTCATTGAGATTATTTTGGGAAGTACTTTTTAATTGTAGAAATATTTTTCTATTTGGCCATATATCATTTTGGAGGTTATGATAACTATCATTTTTGTGGAATTACATGCAATTCATGAAATATGGTTCTGGCACAAAATGTTATTTTGTCGAGTCGTGGTATTGTATTCATGGAATGAATGTGACTCTTAGGTGTGGATATATGTGGTTATGTTATGTTTGGTTGGACGTGTTGTGCTTATGACATGTGTTGCTTTAAGCTAGCTGAAATGTGTACATATCTTCATGACGACACTTGTGAAGGTTGTTGGCAGGTGGTGCTAGCATGAGGGTATGGACCAGTTGGTGATGAGCCACCCTGGAGGTAGTATGGATTGACCCCCACTATGATGCATCGGTGAGGCTCCTATCTCAAACCTCATCCTAAGAGTGGGAGAGAATATGTGTGCTTGTTCCTATGGCTAGTACATGACATAGGTGTGTTCATCTCTATTTCCATTCCTCCAAAAGGCTAATGGTTGCATGTCATAGCTTGATGAACCCTAGCACCAGTTAGATAAATAAAAGACTAATAAACGACCTGTAGGCAATGGCTATTATGAGTACTCATGGAAACGTTTCACATGCTACATTGAGTGTGGATATGCTAGCCACCACATGGGCTATGTATGTGATAGTATCAATTTGTGAGTCATATCATGATAATAGTTGTTCTGATTGGATTATGATTGTGTGGATCATGGACTATTTAATAGTATATCATGGGTATGATGACATGGACTTGACAGATGACATTGGACTATGGCTTTATTTGTGATTTTATAATAGTATGTTAGCATTATAGGCGATATGGTGTGTGTTGTTTTGAGCATGCGTAAGACTAATAGTTGTTGTAGGTTGCATTGTACCCCACTCCTCTCCCCTAGTGAAACACTTGTCGACCATCTAGCAAGGGAAGTATAAAGGCTTTCCACTCAGTTGTGTTCTAACTTCATTTAATTACAAGTGAAAGGTGCATGAACTTAGACAAGCATGGAGAGGGAGAGTAGAGGAGGGAAAAATCTTCAGTGCTTGGTTATGTATATTTTCATGTGCATTAGTATGGACTATGTATTGTTGTATGAAACTCTTTGTACTCTTAGTATTTCTTTTTGTATTTTTGCAAAGCAGTGCGTAGTTTGATTTATGTAGAGACATGCATTTTTATAAATTAAAATGATGTGTAGTTTGATCTTTCTTAATATCATGTATTCCACACATCATTGGTTTTTTTTTAGTTATCATGCTTTCATTGTAAGAGCACTTGATCCTAGGCATCATCCTACCCTAGCTAGGGTGGGTTGTTACACTCATGCTCTACAATCTCATTGAGTGTGTATGTAAGTTGTGATTCTATGAATTGGATTCTACTATATTTATAATCTTATTCTAGCATTAATAGAAGATAGTTATTTTTCTTGTTTTTTAGCAATTAAAGTGTCTTTTATAATATCAAGATTTGATATGATTTAAGGGTTAAAGTAAATTGGAGTGGCCTTACTC
The DNA here is from genome assembly GCA_015680685.1 of Gnetum montanum. Lineage (NCBI taxonomy): Eukaryota > Viridiplantae > Streptophyta > Gnetopsida > Gnetales > Gnetaceae > Gnetum > Gnetum montanum. The sequence goes on from MNCI01027290.1 coordinate 16,943, forward strand.
CATGAATTGGTGTTAGAAAGTAGGTTTTTTATTATTAGGAAATTAGTTATGGATTTTTGTGTATGTTTTAGATGGCCCCTAAGAAAAAAATGTTCAAATCTTGAATAGAGATATAGAGTGCATGAAATCTAGCTTTTATCTAAGGATTCAATGATTGGATAAGATCAATGCCAAGGTAGATAAAAATGCAAGTTCCATCAATACATAAACTCGTGATGATGATAAGCATTCTCACTCAAATAATGATGAAGAAGTTTCTCAACCTAGTTAAGTGGAACCAAATGAGGAAAAAGAACATTTCAACTATAGGAGTGTAAGAAATCATTAGCCTAGGATTCTAGGGGTAGGAAATCCAAATTTTCATGTCAAAACTCCATCCCAAACATCTACTACTTCCATATGAAGCAAGACTTTCTAGAGAATTTAGAAATGCTACAAGACTTCCATATGTGGAATTGAATACTTTCAACATTTTAGATGATACCAATGCTTTTATAAGTTGGCTAAAGGCACTTGATAAGAATTTTGAGTTAAAGGAGATATCAAATTAATTAAGGGTACTACTTGCTAAATCTAGACTTGAAGGTATGACTTCGACTTGGTTCAAAAAATTGTTGTTCATCTTTTTGAATGTCAAAACCTTGGAAAATGGAGAATTTGTAAGTGTGCTTGTGAGATCTTGCAAGACTAAGAAAGGAGTATAATGAGACCAAGACAAGAGAAAGATTTAATAAATTGGAGTGATAAAGTTCAACATGGAATGCAAGGATTTGGAAGAAATCACAAGGATGCAAGATGTCTAGAATTCCAAAGAAGATGTCCTCAAGTCTACCAAAATATCTCATTTTGTAGCAAGACGTCTCTACTGAGAAGTTCTAATCTCAAGCAAGACATCCCAAGAAAATAACAAATTTCTGAAGTGAAATCAAGACATCTCAAGCAAGACATCTCAATTGAGATGTCCCAATTCCAGCCTAGATGTCTCACTTAAGGCATCTCAGGTTAGATAAGATGTCTTACTTGCAAGATAAGAAAATCTAGTGAGATGTCTCAAGCTCATGTAAGATGCCTCAACTAGGCATTTCTAGCCATTGTGCAAACTCCAATGAACATATGATGTTGACAAGGCTATAAACAAGATTATACCTGTTTGGAAAAAGAAAGCATTGTTCATATAATTAAGCCATCATTGTATACATCTTTTTATATATTTTTGTACCTCAATTCTCTATTATTTTTTGATTTATTTATTGATTTTTGTAGATCCAAAAGCAAGGAATTTGAAGGTTAGTTCATTTTCTTCCTTAATCTTTCTTTTCTCTCTTTTTAAGCCTTGAGGGATTGGATGTGCTTCTTGAGGAAAGGAATTCTTAAGCTTGTTTGGACCTACAGGGGTTGGGTGTATTTTTGAGAGAAAAAACTCTTAGTGAAGCTCAATCATTTGGAAATATTTTGATGTCCTTAAAATCACATTGTTTAAAAAACAAAAATCTAGAGGTGTGTAAGGATTCTACCCTTCAAGTATGGATGTACGCAAGTTGGGAAATCATGTACATTTGTTGTGCAAAAATGGGATCTAATTTGGTAGACCTTATTCAACCCCCCTTCTAAGTTCTTAATCTTAAGTGGTATCAAAGCATGGTACTCCCAAATTAAGTATAACAACTCAAGAGTGAAATATGGAGAAAATATATTACAACAAGCCACTAATGTTCGATGGAATTGACTTTACATCTTGGAAAGTGTGGATGCAAGGATTCTTTGAATCCATGGAATTTAAAGTATGACAATCCATTACAGAAGGATACACTCATCCCATTGACAACACTACAAGCACTACACTTCCTAGAGATAAGTGTGTCTAATGATGACAAAAATAAGTTTATGTATGATTCAAAGGCTAGGAATTGTCTCTATTGTGCTCTTAGAAAACATGAAGTTAATAGAATAGTTAGATGTAAAAATGCCAAAGAAATTTGGGAAGTTTTAGAAGCCACATATGAAAAAACCTTAGTGGTAAAACAACATAGGTTCCTAGTATTGCAATCAAAATATGATAAGTTAAAAATGAAAGAAAGTGAAAGGATTAAAGATTAGTTCTTGAGGACCAATGATATTATAGTAGCCATTAGAGGTACAGGGAAAGAGTTACTAGAGAGTAAAGTCATCATTAAAATGATTTTAGCTCTACTCCCTAAATTTAAACCCAAAAGCACTGTTGTGGAAGAAATTAGGGATTTCTCTATTCTCAAATTTGAAGAGTTACAAAGTACACTTGTAGCATATGAAATGAATCTCATCAGTGAAGGTGCTATCAAGGAGAAATCCATTGCTCTTAAGAGTTCTTCAAAAGAAAAGAAGATATCTAATTATGATGCAAATAATGATGATGAACTTACTCTCCTAACAAGAAGAGTAAAAAGGCTTTTGGTAAGAAAAGGAAAAAACTTCAATCAATTGAACATCAAAGTTAAGCAATCCAAAGTTTCTAATCTTGATATATCTTCTATAGAATGTTGGGTATGTGGTGAAAGAGGCCATATGGCCTCTAAATACCCTAGTGCTTGTAGGCTTCAAAAGAAAGAATCTATAGAAGAAAGAAGAACAAGGAACCTCTATACAAGCTAGGATGATGAACCTAAAGATAGCTTTATAGATACATATCTTCTATGCATAGCCTTGGAAAATCATGAATCCATAAATGACTCAATTTGTGATAATGAAGCTAAAGGATGAAAATACTTTGGAAGAAAGGTATGAGTTACTTTGTAATGAGATAATCTCCTTCTAAAATTTATGCATCAAAATGAAAAGAACTTTACATAGTAAGGAAGTAGAAATAGCTAAACTTCATACTGAATACTCTAATATTAAGAAGGTAAACTTAGACTTAATAGTTGAGGTTCAAAAGCTAATAGTAGTTCTTAAGCATACTAATAAGGAATTATCAGATGTACAACTTTGTAATGATAACTCACAAAAAATAAGGAAATGGATCAAGAACCAAGGCTTCCTTACATTAAAGCACCACTTGGTTTTATGGACATGAGAAAATATCTTCCCAAGTTTGATTATTTAGCTAATTAAAGAAAATTCTTTGTTTCTATTATGGTAAAACTAAGCATATTTAGTCTTTTTGTTATTTATGGGTAAATCACTATAATTGGTCATTTCCAAAATAGCGTAGAAAAGGTGTGTTTCAAGGAAAGAAAGTTTGGAGACCAAAGGAAAAGAGTTCCAAAAAAGAAATGCTTGCTCAAGTTACTCTCTCTACTATAAAAAGGAACACTTGGTACATCGATAGTGGATGTTCAAGACATATGATAAGTGACAAGTCTCAATTTATACAATTTTCAAAACAAAATTGTGAAATAGTCACCTTTGGAGATGATGTAGAAGCTCAAATTAAAGGTATTTGCACCATTTGAGGTGAGTATCAACCTTCTATTAAACAAGTGATTTAAGTTGAAGGTCTTAAATACAATCTTCTTAGTGCAAGTCAACTTTTTGATTCAAATTTTGATGTTACCTTTTCCCAGGATATATATGTAGAGTAAGAGACCCTTATTTTGGAAAATTTATTATAGAAGAAAATAGAAAAGAAAATGTTTTTATACTATTATTTTTGGAGATACTTCTAACCTTGGATCCAAGTGCTTGATTAGCAATACAAGTGATGCTCATATTTGGCATAGGAAATTTGGCAACATCAACAAAGACATTCTTCAAACCCTTGTCTCTAAAGATATAATTTGGGAGTTTTCCAAAATCAAGGATTTTCCTTAAATACTTATGACGCCTATCAAAAAGGAAAATAAACAAGGATAAGGTTTTGTAAGAAGAATTGCATATCCACCTCACATCCTTTAGAATTACTTCATATGGACTTAGTTGCTCCCTCTCAAACTCTTAGTTTAAGAAAGAAAATGTATTATTTAACCACTATTGTTGATTTTTCTTGCTTTACATTTATTGCTTTTTTATATCAAAAATATAAAGCTTTCAAGAATTTTATGAGAATTTGTAATCAAATACAAAATGAAAAGGGATATACTATTAAAACCATCAAAAGTGACAATGGAAGAGAATTCACAAATGCCAAATTTGAAGAATACTATCAGTTAAATGGTATTCTACATCAATTTTTTACTCACAAGACTCCTCGACAAAATGGAGTTGCAAAATAGTTAAACATGATTCTAAATGAAATGAAAAGAACTATTTCAAACAATAGAAACACTTCATATTATTTTTGAGTTGAAGTAATGAATACAACATGTTATGTTTCCAATAGAGTTCTAGCCAGGAGATTCACCACCAAAAGTTCATATGAACTGTGGCCTAGTAGAAAGCCTTTAATTAGTTATTTCCTTTTTTTTGGTGCAAAATGTTACATTGTGAATGATAAAGATGCTTTGAGAAAGTTTGATCCCATAAATGATGAGGGGACTCTTCTAGAATACTCTATAGTTAGTAGAGCATGCAAAGTATTCAATAAAAGAACTAACACTATCAAGAAAACTATAAATGTAAAATTAGATGATAATGATGGTTCTAGTTTGCACTTTGATGATGAAGAAGTTCCTATTCAAAAGATATCCAACACTTCCCATGTAGAAATTGAAAATGATTTCAAAGAGGAAAGTGAACATGAAGATACTTCCCCAACTCAACTAAAAATGCCTAGAATCAAAAGATGACATTACCTTAATTATGTTATTGAATAATTAGACAATAGAATAAAAACTAGAAGTTAAACAAAAGAGATTTTACCCTATGCTACCTATCTTTCATAAATTAAGCCCAAAAACTTTAGAGAGACAAAAAAGAAGGAAGGATGAATTTTAGTCATGCAAGAAGAGTTAAGTCAATTTCTCAAAAACAATGAGTGGGAATTAACTCCTAAACCCAAAAATAAGCAAATTATTGGAACAAAATGAATGTTTAGAAACAAGACAAATGAAAATGGAAACACTGTCGAAAACAAGATTAGATTGATTGCTAAAGGATACAATTAGTAAGAGGGTATTAATTTTGATGAAACATTTGCTCCTATGGCTAGGCTTGAGTTAATCAAACTTATTTTAGCTTATGCATAGGTCAAGGGAATTAAATTGTATCAAATGGATTTCAAAATTTTTGAAACACCTTGGTATGATAGACTTTCACAACTTCTTTTAGCTTATGCCCCTAGACCTTGGTATGATAGACTTGCACAACATTTCATGTCTAATGGTTTTGAAAGACGTAGGGCTAATGTAAATTTATTTCTAAAATGAAATGGTAAGGATTTACTTATTGTCCAAATTTGTGTTGATGATATTATTTATGAAGCTACTAATGAAATTTTATGCAAGAAGTTTTTAGCTCTTATGCAAAGAAAGTTTGAAATGAGTATGATGGAAGAACTCAACAACTTCCTTTGATTTCAAATTAGTTAAACTAAAGGTGGGATATTTATTTGTTAAAAAAATACATCAAAAATATATTATAGAGATTCAATTTGGCTAATGTAAAAGCTAAGAATACACCAATGACTACACACTTCAAGTTAAGAAAAGATGAACAAGGAAAATCTATTGATCTCAAGCTCTATAGAGGTATGATAGATAGTTTACTATATTTAATTTCTAGTAGACCTGATATTGTTCTAAGTGTTGGAATTTATGTGAAGTATCAAGCTAACCCCAAGAAATCTCATTTAAAAGTTTTCAAGAAAATTTTTCATTATCTAAAAGGTACTACTAACTGGTGAATTTGGTATCTAAAGGACTCAACACTTGATCTTGTTGGATATAATGATGTAGATTGGGAAAGTTGTATAGATGATCATTGAAGCACAAGTAGAAACTATTTCTTTCTAGGAAATACTTTTGTCTCTTGGGCAACTAAGAAGAAAACTTTTATAGCACTATCTATAGCAAAAGCAAAGTATATTTCAGTTAGAAGTTATCATGCATAAATGTTATGGATGAAAGAAACACTCAAGGATCTAGGAATCAAATCAAACCACACACTATTTTTTGTGACAACAACAGTGCTATTAACATGACCAAAAGTCCTACTCAACATTCTTGTACAAGCATTTCAAAATTTAGCANGAAAAAAGGGAAAGATTGTTGATATTTTGGTATGTACAAACTTTGGAAAATGGAAAATTTGTAAGTGTTCTTATAAGATCTTGTAGGACTAAGAAAGGAGTATAATGAGACTGAGACAAGAGCATGATTTCATAAATTGGACTAATAAAGTCCACTAAGGAATGCAAGGATTTGGAAGAAATCACAAGGATTCAAGACATCAAGAATTCCAAAGAAGATATCCTTGATTATACAAAGACATCTCATTCTATAGCAAGATGTCTCTATTGAGAAGCTCTTATCTCAAACAAGACATCCTAAGAAAATAGTAGATGTCTCAAGTGGAGTCAAGACATCTCAATTAAGACATCCCAATTCTAGTCTAGACATCTCACACAAGATGTCTCAAGTCAAATGAGAAATCTTAGTTGCAAGATGGGAAAACCCAATAAGGCATCTCAAGCTCATGTAAGATGTCTCAACTAGCTTTTTCTGGCCATTGTATGAACTTTAATGGATATATGCTAGTGAAAAGGGTATAAAAGAATATGATACCTTTTTGATAATAACAAGAACTATTCATCTAATCAAGCCATCATTGTATACATCTATTCAAATATTTTTTTTATCTCAATTCTCTATCATTTTTTAAGTTGTTTATTGATTTTTTTTAGAGCCAAAAGCAAGGAATTTCAAGCTTAGTTCATTTTCTTCCTTGATCTTTCTTTTCTTTCTTTGTAAGCCCTAAGGGATTGAATATGCTTCTTGAGGGAAGGCATCCTTGAACTTGTTGGGACCTTGAGGGGTTGGGTGTGTTTCTGAGAGAAAACATCCATAGAAGAGCTCAATACTTTATAAAGGTTATGGTGTCCTTGAAGCCACATTTTTTGAGAAACAACATCTAAAGGTGTCTAAGGATTCTATCCTCTGAGTGTGAACATATCAAAGTTCGGGAACCATGTACATTTGTTATGCAAAAATTAGGTTTAATTTGGTGAAACTTATTCAACCCTCCTTCTAAGTTCTTAATCTTCAAGTGTAAATAATGTAGAAAATTGATCAAAGTAAAACATGTCCTTACTTGGAAAAATTATTATGTCCAAATATATTCTCTCATATATTCATGTTTATTACTCTTTCTTAATGGCTCGTAGTAAGGATTATTATCTTAATATTGATAAAATTATCAAAAATTACATATGGATTAATAATGGAATTAATAATGTAATTTCTTGTGTTAATTGGAAATTCTATTCAGGATCTCCTTTTCTGAAAGCCATATGGAGAAAGTGGTAGAATTTAAAACCTCTTTTTAAATGGATGCCAAAAAAGATTCATTTAATTATGCTTCATTTTCATTTACTTTGTTAATTACTTGCCTTTGATTCAACCTTCAAAATTTTCGTACATCCTTTAGCTAAGAATAAGAAGGGGGTGTATGGAGGTTACAAGCAATGGGCTTTTTTTTTTTTGGGGGGGGGGGGGGGGAGGTGTTGTGTAGGGGTTGCGAGGTGCAGAGGAGGAGGGTGGGAGGATGTTGAAACTCAAAATAATTATAACATGGATACACCCCAAGATAAATAGTCCAAATACAAATTTATAAATCAACATTATCCACCAAAAAATTCATTACTTGGAACTTCTCAATCAAGAGTCTTACCACTAGTATAACAACTAATTATCTATAAAATCTTATAAATAACTAATAGAAATGCTATGAAACCCTCAAGATCTAGATTTAACCTTAGTTTACTAATTCAACAGGAAGCTATAAAATAGATATAAATTATTAATTAGAAGCAAAAATAGAGTAGACTAATGCAATGTAGCAAAATTTTAGATTACTCGCGTATATAATTAAATGAAATTTGAATAGAGAAAAACCAAGATTTTTGTAGCTATAAAAATGTAGATGTTAAAAATTTCACTGGTTGCATCATAATATAGTATGATTAATTATTCAAGATTCACTTGAAGCTGTAGCTAAAAAAATACATCTTTGAGAATATGATTTTTGACACCTAAAGAGAGGTCATAGTTATGCTCATACTACTAGAAAATAATAGTACATTGAAGCTTCCAAATAGAGGAGAGAACAAGGAATCGAGGACAATTCAAAATCCAAAGAAATGAGGTAGACAAAGTAGGCTGATCATCAAGAATGACTTCATTGATATTTTATTAAAAGTTGTTATAAATTTTCGATGTACATTTCCAAGAATTTTGAGCAACAAGACACTCAAAAAAACATGAGAAAATAAGTTTTGAGTTTCACAAAGAGGATATTGAGGAGAAACATTTTTCATATGTTTAAGATGAGCATTGATAGGAATACCTTGATGAATAAGACACCATTAAAAATACAAATTTTAGAAAATGTATGAGCTCCTCAAATATCTTTTATTTTCCTCATCCAAAAGCACAATGATAATTGCATTTTCTAGGCCTTATTGAATTTATTATAAATAAATTCATTCTTTGTAATAATCTCATAATCAACTTTCAAATTAAAAGGTAAACCATATCTATCATCCTTCTAAAAATATTTGGAAAATCCTGATGCAAATTGTTATTAACTTTAAGTAAAATCTCAATATTAGAAATTAATTTTTGAAAAAAAAAATTTCCTCTTTCTATTCAAACCATAGAAGCTACAGGCTTCATTCCTAGTAATTCATCTATCATGCATACATAATTAAGAAATTGGAGTGATACCAAATTTACTCTAAGTGGTACATAATTAAAATGCATTAGTAGCCCAAGATCCTTCATTAAAAGGAAGCCACCATGAGCTAATTTTCTTAAGCATATCTTCTAAAACTATTATATGATTATAATTCCAATATTTACTAAGCTTGCACAATTTCTTTCAAATTTGTTTAAGAATTGAAGAACTAGGAATATAAGTGGCCTAAAGAAAAAGAAGATAGTGAAGCAAGTTATTAGAAGGTCAATTTTTATTATTCTTAGGTTATCCTTGCATAAGTATATTTCTTAAAAGAAGCATCCAAATGTCATCTTTATTAATGCACTTTACAATCCATTTTTCTACAAGAGAAATACTCTAGTTATAATAATTAATGAGGCTAAGTCCTCCATCTTTCTTATTGCTAGTACAAATATCGTAAGAAATTCTAGAAAAACATTTTTCTCTATTACTTAGTAGACTAAAGAAACTAATGGATAATATGATCAATTCTATTATAAAATGTTTTAGGAGCCCAAAAAATGGAGTAATAAGCTTGAGTTGATTCTGTCTTTGCTTAATAACTCCAACTTTGCTAGTAAGGATAAGCTTTTTTTCTTTCCTTTTATCAAGCTTCTTTTCAATTTTATCAATCACATAATTCCAAAAAATAGTAAGATTAGGCTTAAAAGAAAAAATTATTCCTAAAATTTTAAAAATAGAATCTTTTTTGAAGATTTTTCAAGGCTAGAGAGTAACTTGCTTATTAATATTATCATTACAACAAATAACAGATCTTTGTCAATTGATCCGAGAGTGAGATAACATGCAATAATCCTTCACTCTAGCTAAAAGAGTTATGATACGTTGTAGAGAATTGTTGATCATAAAAATAGAATCATATGCAAAGTGCATGTTAAGTAATTATATACATTAATCATCAATAAAATAAGGTAGAGGAAAATCTTGATAGATTGAACATTAAAGAGAAAAGTAGGAACTTTATCCAAAACTAGTAGCAACATGAACATTAGCATCAGTAAGCAAGGTATAGACAATTCGAATAAAATAATCACCAAATCCCAATTTATGGAGATGAGAAATAATGAAATTCCATTTAATCCTATCATAAGCTTTGGCATAATCTAACTTAATAAAAGTAATGTCTTGGTTAGTATCAAAAGTCCACTACATTCCCTCCCTAGCTACAATAACCTTATTTAAGATATATCTACCTTTCACAAAATAAGTCTACTTAGGTTTAATGATATATCCAATAACCTTATGATGAATCGTGTTTTACTCAAGCTCTGATATCAGAGCAGCTGTGATATCAGGTACATGATATCGGGTACACAATATCATGACCCAAGATGCAATATTAGGCATGCGATATCATAGGATACTCCTGGGCCTATAAATACAACCCTTGGGCACATGATTCAAGGGCATTTTTTGCAGTCAAGTAGCGAAATTCCTGCAGTTTATTCATTTGAGAGTTAGAATATTTTCCAAGTGTCTGCAGCAGGAGGTCTAAGTGTAATTGGATCTTTATTCAAGCATTAATGTACCTGAACACACCATTGTGTTGGCAATAAAGATGAGCTCTTTGATTCACCTTGCAGCACTTTAGACTTTCTTTCTTTATGCATTTATATATTGTGATTTCATGCAGTTCACATTCAATGTTATTCACTCAACAATTAATTTTGATTAATTCAACAACTAATTAATATACACGAGCATGACCCCTTCGAACATACGTATGACACTTGGTAGCTCAGAAACAGTCAACGTTTGACAACCCAATAATGTTTACATGAAGTTCAAGATGTGTCTAGGAAGTGGGGAAAATTACTTGTGTTAGGCTAGATTGGATAATAGTTTACTCAGCACTTAATTACTGTTACTTTTATTCTTATTTTAGGCAATCAAACTGATAAAACACAAAATAATAAAAATCTTATGCCTCAGTCACACTTAACCATACACTTGCATTTCACAAGTGAGATAGGAAAGACAATGAATGGACAACATGAACTCACCATTTAACTCTAGCATAATTGGTAATTAAAGTCTATGGAATTTAATCGGATTACATGTGAATGCCTATGATTCATATGGTTGGGCATACGGATACCTCACCACTCATCATTGGTGCCATTGTCGGGGACTTTAGTTCTACGTGCGCTATCTAAACTTAGTGAAACTTAGTAACCTTGTTGTTCAAATCCTAAGAGTCAAATCTTACAAAACAAAATCATTATTACAACTAAATTAAATCTTAACTGCACACTACATATAGATTCATTAACATAAAATGTCTTCTTCTCATAGAAGTCTCTCTCTGCCCAAGGCAGACTAGGTGCCTCAGCAATACCAGGTGGTATATGCTCATCCCGATGAGTATGTACCAAACTTCACCTTCATCTTACATTAAGATGAAATGCTGCGGTGGCGTGACAAGGAAGGCAACATTTTGTTGCCACCAGATCGATCTGTTCCAGCTATGCTCCAGATAATTCTTGCATGACATGGGCTTCAACATCTTCACGAGGAGTATGAGATGCAAGATCCCAATTCAAGGGATTATCATCCCATTGAAGCACAAAGGTTAAGGGATTGTTAGCTGGAGCACCAACACAAGCTTGTGAAGGGCAAGGGGTTGAACACCTTTCCACCTCTACTTGGCCCATTAGATGGAGGAAAACACTTCTCTCGGAGCTTTTTCTTTGGTGATACTCCTCCCTTTAACTTTGGTCAAGGGGCCCTCAACTAGAACATGCAATCCATAATTCATAATCTAGGTTCTAGTCAGAACAGATCCAATGACAAAAATGGATCTGGAGGAGCAAGTCATGATAAGGGGGAAAATGGAGGCCACGATTGTGATCATGGTCATGATCATCAAAGAAAGGATTATAGGTGTCAACATGATGCAAGTTTTTCTTTCTCTTCCCCTTCATTGTATTCTTCTTCTTCATCTGGCTTAGATCGTGGTTGCAAAGGCCATCTTCATGATGAAGGTGATCGACAAGACCAAAACAATAGAAGGGATCATCAGGATAGTCACAATTGAAGGCATGGATAATTAAGAGAGACCCACCGCCATGAAAGAATGGTTAGTAGAGAACATCATAGGAACCATCACCACAGCCTTGATGAACCTCTACTTGTCACTTGAAGCATGTTACGCATTGTAGACGCCGTGAAGATTTCAACAAGGCATGTAAAGGATAGTAGAATAAAGAGGTTGGACATGAACAACATCTCTCAGTTTGAGGGGGGCTACGATGCTAATTTGCAAAATCATCTCCAAGCCTTCTAGGATGCATGTGCCTTGTAGAATATTGAGAACAATTTGCAAAAGTTAAAATTATTTACAAGAACACTCATTAAGGAAGCAGAAAATTGGTACCAATCCTTAGAGCCAGAATCAATCTGGCGATGGAGTATGATAGAATTTTTTAATGAAAAATATCAAACATACTCTTGAGTATCCAATCTAAGGAAGAAAATCCAAGGGTGAAAACAAGAAAACCATAAGCCCTTGGATGCGGCTATTAGTTGATACTACTCTCTATTGCATAAGTATCCCAGCTATGGATACTTTCAGCTTGATCAAATTTTCCATATCACAGATAGGTTGTGGTCTAAAATAAGGAAAACCCTTAGTGTCTATGCTCAAGGGAGATTAACAAAGTTAAGCACCCATCAGATCCAAAAGTTAATTGAGCAGGTAGCTGAGGAGGAGGGAGAATTGAGAAAGCAAGAAAGTGTATAGGAATACAATAGGGATCCTTCTATCCACAAAAGGGGGGTTCGATTTTGTGATAGTGAGGATGAATTAACCAGAGATCAAGTGGCTAATCAAAAAACCTTACCACTCTAGAAGTTGCAATTTGAAATCATGGCTAAGGTACCATTTATGGGACTCCATGGATAATAAGTTTTAAGTTGTTTTAAAAATTTTTGAAGAGTCCAAGGAGCAAAGTGATGAGCATGAGCACTGGAGATGTAAGAAAGCTAAACATGCCATATCCAAGGGTAAGGGTAAGATGGTTGCGATAGAGATAGTTGCAGATAGTGAATCAAATGATGATGGTAGGTGTAACGTCTGCCAGTATGAACATCCCAAGGGATGTTGTCCAATTGTGTCACACTTGTAGGAATTTGGGGTGTATGCCTTACATCCATGACTTGCACAAAGGCAAACACAAAAAATATTGCCTTATCCATACGGCAACTCTTGACAGTTCCACCACCCATAGTAGTACTATCCAAGTGGAACTCCATCACAACCTTATGGGTTGTACTAGTAGTGGTAGCAATCATAGTCATGGGCATTGGCACCTCCAAGATAGCAATACCCCTACTGACAACCAAATTCCTATTGTTATTATGTTTCGCAACCTTCATCTCCATGGGACTTCTGTAGTCATGTTGTCACTTACCAACCTCACCACTACCCTCCTGAAGTATACCAACCACCATATCCAAGGGATGTCACCTACTATCCTCATGCTCCTCTTATTTCTGCACCTACTCCTTCACCTCCTGCACAACTACCACCTACTCTATCCATGCAGGGTGAATTCCCTACCCATCCATAGCAAAGAAATGCTACAAGGATGGTTAATCTACAACTAGTTAATCAACCAAATGGATTAGAACCATGATCAAAGGAAAGGCCCTTCTTCTGACCTTGCAATCCACCAAAGCCCTCTGACACATCAGTGGTTGGTATCCCTGCTCCTCTACCTTTCCTTACCTCACCTTTATTTGAGTCCCCTTCAAATCAAAATCCCTCTCAAATACATACTGAAATGTGGACCCATACTATATCTAATTGGATTTGAGCTAGTAACCTGCCCAAGAAGTTAGCTGATCCTAGGAGTCCCTTGATATATTTGCAAATTATTGGGAATGAGCCTTGTAAAGCTCTTCTTAACTCTGGTTCCAGTGTTAATCTGATCTCACATGAGATGTACACTATGTGGAACCTTCCTCTCTTGAAGAAGAGCAACATCAGGCTAGATTTGGCAAACCAGTCCATCACTATTCCATTGGTACTAGTAGAGGACATCATAACCACTGTTTGTGGATGGTCATATCCTACTGACTTTCTAGTAATTAAGGTAGAGAACTTCAAGGGGGACTTTCCAATTATTATGGGAAGGACATGGTTAAGCACTATTGATGCCAAAATGGGCATTAGAGATCTTTCCTTAGAGATATCTAAGGAAAATGAATTTGGAAAGATCAAGAAGAAGATGGTTCTATGTATTATGTATAGAAATTCAAGGTGCCATTGTATGTAGAAGTTATGGTCAGTGAAGCGAACATCTATCTCTGCATGCAAGTAGTGTGCACCAGAAGCTGAAATCCAAATATGTCTATATGCAACAGCCATAAAACAAGAAGGCATCCAATGGCTGATAGTTGATTCTAGCAGCAGTACATTGTGCATGGAACCTACATGTGAATATGTTGCAAGTATGAATGAACTTGAGCAAGTTCATCACCAGCTCTTCAAGGGAGTAAATGATATCAATTGAGAAGAGTTGGAGATTCTTGACAATTTCAAATAGGAACCCCTTGAATTAAAGGCATTACCAACTGGAATGGAGTATGTATTCTTAAAAAATGGAAGGTCGATCATTATTAATGCTAAGCTTACTATAGGACAAAAGAAGATGTTGATGAATGTTGTGGAAAAATGGTCAACAAACTTTGCCTGATCATATTCTAAGCTCACAAGAATAGATCTGAGAATATGCCAGCACTGGATATACATTGATCCCACCATCAAACCAAAATAATAGCTGCAGTAGTGTTTGAATCCCAAATTAAGGCAAATTGTTAAAGAGGAGATCAAGCAACTCCTCAAGGCAAGATTCATCTACCCTGTTGTAGATAGTGAGTGGGTTAGTCCACTCATGATGGGTGTGCATCGACTTTCAACTGCTTAATATGGCAACTTTCAAAGATCATTTTCTATTGCCTTTTGTCGACCAAGTGTTGGACACCATTTCTAGGCACAACTATTACAACTTTCTAGATGGTTATAGTGGCTATAACCAAATCTAGATCACACTAGAGGACTAGGCGAAGATGACTTTCACAAGTCCTTGGTGGACTTTTGCTTATCGTCAAATGCCATTTGGTCTATGTAATGCCCTAGCTACATTTCAATGACTAGTCCTTCGCATTTTTCAACAATAAATTGGTAGCGGGGTAGAAGTCTTCATGGATGACTTTTCTACCTACAGAGCTATGTCCGAGTAAGCCCTAGACCATCTTGAGTAGGTGTTGAGGAGATGTGTCAAAATAAGCCTCTAGCTCAATTGGTAAAAGAGCCATCTTATGGTCCATGAAGGCATAGTCTTTGGGCACTGTATCTCAAAAGTAGGAATCAAGGTGGACCCTGAAAAGATAAGGCTCATCCAACGAATAACCTGTCAACCATAAATAGTTAAAGAAGTGCAGTCATTCCTTGGTCATATTGGCTACTACCAGCACTTCATTGAGGACTTTTCCAAAATTACCAAGCCATTGGTTGAATTAGCAAACAATGATGCATCATTCATCTAGACCCCTGCATGTAAAGCAACATTTCAACAACTGAAGTAAAAGCTTATTAAAACCCCAATTGTACAAGCACCTGATTGGTCTAGGCTATTTCATGTGATGACTAGTGTATCAAATTATGCTTTAGGGGCAGTGCTTATGCAACTAGATGATCAAAAATGTTCATATCACATTCACTACACAAGTTGGAGTATTGCAGACACACAGCTAAACTACACCACTATAGTCCAAGAGTTGATGGTAGTGGTGTTTGCCTTAGAAACGTTTCAACCACTATGTGCTTGGTTACAAAGTGTTCGCACACATAGATCATAGTGCCATTTGGTTTTTAATGAATAAACCAACAGTGAACCCCCATGTCATACGATGGCTCATGATTTTGCAAGAGTTTGATATCATAATGGTAGATCAAAAGGGTGTAGAAACTATGATCACTGGCCACTTGTCACAACTAAGATGGGATGGCAAGGAGAAAGAAAGCCCCTTATCTGATCAATTTCCTAACAAATTTCTCCTTCTAGGGGCTATTAATGCACAAATTCCTAATGAACCAAGATGGTATGACATCATTCTCACTTATCTACTCAAGCAAGAATTGTCGCAAAGGTTAGACACCCAGAAGAAACAACAATTTCTTCACTAGGTTAAGCATTTCATGGAAATAAATGGGAATCTTTATAAAGTATGTTTCAACAGCCTTGTACACTGGTGTGTCCTTGATACAAATCAATTGTGTGTTCTCTAGGATTCTTGTTAAGGCCCTTGTGGGGGCCATTATGCTAGGAGACACATGGCCATAAAAATCCTCATGGTAGGATATTACTAGCCAACAATCTTCAAGGATGCACACCAATTCGTCTATGCTTGTGATCATTGTCAAAGGGATGGTGGAATGAAAACTTGAGTGGAGACGCCACAATAATGGATTCAACCTCTTGAGCCATTCAATATTTGGGGCATTGACTTTATGGATCCCATCGCACCTTTGTCAAATAAAAAGATGTATATAATAGTCGTGATTGACTATTGCACTAAGTGAGCAGAAGTAGCAGTCATCACTGACTGTACATCCACTACTATTGCTTGGTTTGTACAAAAGAATATCATAAATAGGTTTGGTATGCCTCATGCGTTAATTTTTAACCATGAAACTCATTTCACAGGTGCCACTTTTTGAAAACTTATGCAGCGCTTGGGGGTTGAGCACAAACTCACAACACCTTATCACCCCCAAGCCAATGGTCAAGCTAAGGTTACCAATCAAGAGATTACAAAAATTCTAGTGTGCACTATTAGCAAATACCAAAGGGACTAGAGCACCAAATTACATGATGCTCTTTAGGCTTATTGCTCCACTTGGAAGCTTTCCATAGGTTATTCTCGCTATGAGCTCATGTATGGAAAACTACCAATATTGCCCATCCAATCCAAGCTCCGTACACTTTCTACAGCCTATGACCTTGACATGGATCTAAGTCTAGAACAAAAGGAAAGATTAATGAACCTAAACCTACTAGATGAAAATCGATTAATGGCCCTATCATTCAACGAAATGCATAAGGCATTCAACAAAAAATGCCATGACCTCAAAATAAGAAAAGTCAAGTTTCAACCAAGGGACAAGGTTCTCTACTAGAATTCTACACACGTACCTTAATGAACCAAATTTCAAACGTTGTGGAAAGGACCTTACATTATTGTAAGTCTTTATTTTTGGTTTTTGCTTAATGGACAAGGATGAGGCTATCCAAGATTGGTTGCTAGTCTAGATTCTATGTTGTAATGGAATTAATCTCACCTTTATCCATATGGATTTATTTTTCATTGATTTTCTTATACATGCCCACCTAATCTCAAAAATGCTCTTTGAGCCATTCAAGCATCTTGGCCTCATTCTACCATGCACTAAACTTAATCATATATTTTCATCCAATTGCATAAACTTGTTCCATTAATAGGGTCCTACTCTCATGGGCCAACTGACTCATATCTTGGTTGGCTCAAACTAATTATTCTTGAAGTTGCTAAATGCTTTCCTTGAGAACATTCTTTTGATGCTCAATTTTGATCAACCAAGCATTGTTTGCAACTAATTGTTTGTTCTCCTCCTATAGAGTGATGACTGCCTTGGCATACGCATATGTCTATGCTTCTATCACTGCTGCATCTCATACCACTTTCTTATTCTCTTGTTTCATCTTTAGATTATGGTTGATGAGGCAATTCACATGGTTTGTTCAAAATTGATCAGGTTGGTCATGTGCCATGAACTTCATGAGACTTCTTCTTTCTACTTTCAAGGTCACAAACACACTTCTTGTACTTTCTAGACTTTGTTCTCAACATGCTCTACCCTAGTCTTCGCCATGACCAACTTTCCTTTGGTGGTGATTAGATTAGACTTGATTGCTATGATATCACTAGAGATATTAAAAAGATTTTACATAACTTGCCCCATCTATAGTAGTCTTTCTAAGATGTCTTCATGTTTAGCCAAAGTCATGGAGTTTCTAGTGAGCATTTAAGCATCTCGTGCTCTAAAGATATCAGTTGGTGACACAACAGGGACATTGATGGACTCCTTAATATGATCAATAATCACTTTAGAGGCTCCCACTACATCTTGATGTTGCATGACCACCACTATGGCTCCTTCTCTGATTTCCAACATCACTTGGAATGATGTAGTGTTCCTTAAGATTTTTTGTGACCAAGCATTTCCTCCTCCTAATTGTAATAATATTTGTCCACTGGTAGGGTCTATTAAGATGGTGGATCTAACTACATCTTCTATGATCTTGTAGAGATTGGCCCCCACTCTTGTTCCCTAGCTGATTATATCTACAATCTACTGAAGATGCCTCATGGAAGATTGATAATCTTAAACTGGTAGTGGTGAAACTTGCTATTATTGTTGTTATTTCTAATCAGTTGGTAGATGGCTTCTAGGTCCTACTTGCTACTATTTTCCAGTAGCTTAAATGGTGTTAGCAAGAGTTTAGCCTATAGCTCCCTCAATACCTACCTATTTCTCAAACTGGTCCTTCTTTAGACTCATGGATTTTGACATCTCAGCATATAAGGCATTTTGAGTTTTCCTCAAAACATTGTTTGTATAACCCAGTATGCTTGCTTGTTTACATAACTTCCTGATAAGGCAGGGGAATGGTAGTGTTGGCTTCCCCACCTTCTTCTCTTCAAATCACCTTTGGATTTTGAGGAAGTATAGATGGGCAATATTGGCATTAAAGTTTTCCATCAATATGATGCTTCCTCTCGCTACATAAGTGGATATCTTGTTAAGGCTTTTAGTTGGGAATAGATGATAGGTACTAATCTTGAAATATATCTTGTCTTCTACAGTTAGCTCACTATACTCCTTATCCTCCTTGCCAAAGCCTCAGTGTAGACACAATATCTTTACATCAGTATCAGACTGTGTGGATATCTATGTTACATTAGCCTCTTCATTTGGTAAATTGATGGCTTTGGTTATTTCCTCCACTAAATATGACATGGAAACTCCATGTATCTTTACCATGGCATCGGCTTGCTTATTTTGCCAAAATTGCATGGTTTCCCCTAAGTACCATTCTCCACTTGTTGACAAGGTAGGCCACATGAGAGATGAATGGAGTTGTGTTCTGATGACCTCTGGTACAAACTCCATAAAGGGACTAAATTGAGTTTCACAATGACTATGGACATGATTGACTTTTCCTAGATGGCCAAGAGACATTCAGGTGATAGTGTGAGGTGTTGTCCTTGTTTTGGTACTTGTGGTGCTTTAGCCTCTACTTGGGTAGAGTGTTCAATAGCAAGCATTTGTTAATAGTTACTAAAATATTGAGCTTCCTACTCCACGTGCTCTACTGGTGGAGTTTGTTCTCCACTACAACCTCTCCCTAGACCTCTTGGTCTTTTGCTTATTAGTTGTGAGGGTCCTCCTTCTGGTATCATCTTCCAGGCCATCTACAATCAATAAGGATTTGAAATTATTAGAATGTTCATATCATTATTTAACAATCTTTTACCTTGTTCATACCCTTAGTTAGATCAAGTTTTTATTATATTATGACTATAGAGTTACACATATTTCCAAAAAGAAACCTCTTAGATGTTCATCTCTAATTTTCATGACCTCCCACACTTATTATCTCTTTTCGCTCATAATACCTTAGAATTAGTTGGAATGGTTTATTAGAAGAATTTATTGAATTATTTGGCTTGAAATTACTAAATTCATGATAATATCCTTTATGTTTTATCTTACTCAACCTTAAATTATCTTCTAGAGATAGGTAATTTTTTTGAAAAATTTGGCTCAGATTATAATTGATGTCATCCCTCCATGACTAAGTTGAGCACTTCGTGATCAACAAGATTCAATAATTTCAAAAATCAAAGCTACAAGGGAAAATTTATGGCTTGTGGAAGTTTGCATGTCATAGCTCAAAATGAGAAGATCAAAAACTTCTCTTATGGGAAATGGTAAGAATGAAAATTTTTTCTCTAACTCCCCATGTTGATATATAATATTTTTGTAGCAATACATCGTATCAATGATGTATGAAGGGCTCATACATCATATCAACGACATCACCTCAAAAGTTTCAATTTTTATGAGCATTTTCTAATGCAAAAAATGAGTCAAATTGAATGATAGGAAGACAATGAACATTCCCAGAGGATTTTAAAATAGCTACAATGCTCAGGTTGCAAAAATTAGGCATTGAAAGCTCATAAAGAAGGAATTTTTGCCTATGAAAGTTGATTAAGTGTATATAACATGGATTAAGGGTTGTAGGTTCATGGATAGATTTTTGAAAGTAAGGGAAGTATTTATTAGATGTTTGGATGATCTTAGAAGGCACAAGATGATGTGGAATTACTTGCAAAGTATGAAATACAAGAGTTATACAAGTGGGTCCTCCCCAAACCAAGCTCCAACCCTTAGTGCCCTTGTATAACCATGCCTAAAAGTGTGATTAGGTACTTAAGGAGTTGAATGTGAGACATACATATTTAGCAAAACACACATGGTAGTATAACCAAGTTAGGAAAATAATGCCATATTACATAAAACCACAAGTTATGATTAACTATACTATGAGGTGAGATTGACTATAGAAGGAATTATTGGAATCGGGACGTGAGGTGTCTTACCATAGGCATAATGAATTCTTGTGTGGAATTTGTGATTAGAGTAATCATTAGCACTTCATTCCAAGACTCAAACTAAGTTTAGACCACTTTCCAATGACAGTGCATTACTTCATCTCTTAAGTTCACGACCATAAGAATACCACTATTGCAAAGAGTATTACCACTTGGTGTATTTTCCAAAGGAGGAGTTTTTTAATTGCACTTTTATTATTATTATTATTTTAGATTCCTGAGAAGCTACCTACCTTTAGGCATGAGTAACATGTCTTTCTAGTGGGACTCCTAGAAATTTATTTTGTAAATGAATTTTATTTTTAACTATGTTAACCTTACCAGAGGACTACCTTTAGGCATGGGTAATATGTCTTTCCAATGACATGGTAAGGCAACACTTATTGTACTCTTACTTCCAGTTTTCGTTAGATCTACAAGGATATAATAGATCTTTAGCAAAAGGATAGAAATCATAGTAGTAATCCAAGAAATTCCAAAAATCCAATTGATGTCACACCCTTTGCATTCCCACTTAGTTCTTCACTCATCTATCTAGCCATAATGATCACAAGTCTAGTCTTAGTTTTATTATGAGAAGAATATCATTATGGCCATGGTAAGATCCTCTTATTGTTGGAATGGGTGGATGAATGTTATGGTCTCACTATATAGATAATTAGTCTCTTGTGATCAATAATATAGAGAAAAATGCACCTTATTGAAACTACGTCTTGCTTTATTTGGTGTGTTTTATTGAAAATTGACAAAAATATATACAAGAAAAATGAAGACAAAATACAAAAATTAGAAAAGATATCAAGATTGAAAATATAAAAAGAATGAAAGATTATTAAAGAATTAGAAAATAACAAAGAATATCAAATGATTAAGAAATGAAAAGTATAAAAGAATGAGAAGATATCAAAGAATGTGAAAAATTATTAAGAAAAGAAAAAGGTATAACAAAAATTATAAGCCACAAAATTTAGAAAAAAAAAGTTAAAAAGTGCTTATTAATTGCTAAGTTAGGATAAGTCATCTCTCCCATGACTAAACTCATGGGCAAGTGTTCAGAAAATGGAACCTAGATCCCCTAGATCATACACTTCAGGTTTCTCACTTACCATCCTCAATAATTTAGTTTTTCGGTTATTATCCCAAGTAATCTTGATAGTAATCAAATTTTGATAATTTTAGGATACATATTTTGTTGGACTAGATGGTCTTTACATCTCAGAAGTTCCAACTATACTCTCTTTTTGATTCCTAAATTCAAATTCTAAGTCCTTATTTCCTCTATCTACTTGTGTATGATTATGGTTTAATGTTTCCGTTTGTGAGCTCTCAATTGGGGTGATTTTCTTAAAATAAAAATTAATAAGTGGATCAAAATATTTCATGCATGTTTTAGAAACTTTTAAGTTCTCATGTTTTTGATCATTGGGTATCTTTTTGTTTAGTGGCCTATGCTTCTTTTTGTCCACACACTTGTTTCTCACATTTGTTATGGGCCAGTTTTGAGATTGTGTTGACATTCTAAAGTGTCGGTTCACAACTACATCCTTTGTTATCATTAGTAATGCATGGAATTCTTTGCATGTGCATGGCTCCTTACATGTCTTCCTTACAGATTTCTATAGATAAATCTCTCATTCCTAACTTAGCATCGATTGTGCTAAGCCATGCTCTTCCCATTATCATGGGAAATTCCTTATCATTATTCTTCATGTCAATCACCAAAAAGTCTACTAGATAGGACCATCCATTGATAATGGTCACCACATCTTCTATCTATCCCAAACATGACACATTGATGTACAAAATCTAACCTTATGTTGCACTTCTTTGAGGGCAATAGGTTCCATGCCTTTTATGTTTCTTGAGATATCAAATTTACCCTGGAACCTGAGTCTAGGAGAGCCTTTCATGGTGAATTTTCAACTACTCATAAATAAATGAAATGAACTCCTGGATCCATTCTTTTCCTGGGAAGTGTCCCTACCTTAATCCATTTAGATACTATCATAGTAAGCATGATAATTTTTAGTTTCTAAACTAATTGTTAGGGAACCAAGGTGTTAGTAGGAGGATCCTTCATAGAAGAAACTTGTCTCAATGAAGTTCTAACTCTACCAGCCTTTTCTAGACTTTTCCTAAAGAAAGGATATTTCTTAGATTTACCCTCAGTATTATTGGTATTATCCTTGATTTGTACATTCACTACCCTTGTAGCTTCCAATTACTTGTAGATGCACATACTGATTGAAGTCCATTCTTGGAGGTGTTGGCCTGTGCTATCTTGGTGAGTAATATTGAGGACCTTGAAACGCTACATTACCAAGAGAAATCGAGTGCTGGACATAGTATTCATATAGGTGTGGTTGCCTATATAGATACTATTGTCATGGTGGTGGCATCACCCACAATTTTGGTTGTTGCCACTATTGATGATACTACTCCTATGGCTATAGATAGGCTCCACTAGGGTAGTAGGCTAGTTGGAAGGTTTGCTAGTAGTTACCTTGAGGATAAGGTAACTATTTGAACATTTTCTTCTTAATCAATCTAGGGTTCAATGCATATGCCCCTATTTCTTTTAAATGTTCCATGATAGGGCAACACCCCTTAGGGTGGTCATACTAGCACATAGAGCATCCTTGCTTCTCATCTGAGCTTGTATCCAAATAGTTTACCACTAAAGCTACCTTTATTTTTCATCCAAAATCTCTTTTCTTCTTTTTCTTCTTGCCTTTATTGAAGGTCTGCTTAGTTCTTTTCCTCCATAATTTTCAAAGTTCTTACAAACTTTTCATCTACTAAATCCCACATCTTTTCTACCGTATTCGCTATATCTGTGATATATTTCTAAATAGCTAGTGTCTTTTTTTGTACTACCTCATCCAAGGTTTCCTCCTCTTGTGGATCACATATTTGTACATCTCTCTTCCTAATTGATGGATCTCTATTATACTCTTCAATTGATTCTCTCTTCCTTAGTTCACCATATTCCTTTGCCACTTGTTCAATAAATCTCTGGATACAATGGATGATTATCTTAGATAATCTTCCTTGGGCATAAACCCTAAGGGTTTCCTAGGTTTTTTTTATAGCCCATCAACAATGTGCCTAAGTTGCTCCCTTTGGAAAAATATGTGGCCTAGGCACCTATGTAAAAGTAAATAGCATTTGCCCATTGCCGCATCAAGGAATTCATGGATCCCTTGCCTCCATCCCTGAATTTGTTTCCTAAGGTTTGAAATCCATGAATAGTTTTGATACTTGTCATTAAATAGTTCAAGCATGATACTCCATCTCCTAATTGATTCAGGTTCCAATGATTTGTACCAGCTTTCAGCCTCGTTAACATGTATTCTAGTGAACAACTTGAGTTTCTGCTAATTACATTCCATGTTCTGTAGGTTGCAGGCATAATGGAATGATTAAAGGTGATGTTGTGGATCTACATTATAACCAGCCTCAAATTTGGGCATTTTGTTCATGTCTAGCCACTTGATACAGCTATCCCTCATGTGCTTGGTTGGGATATAAATAACTTCCCATATATTGATCATTCTTGAAGTTTCCAATAGGGGTTCTTTACACTCGTAGGATTTGTTTGCTTTGTTGTAATGATGCTCCCTCTAATTATCATATCTCTCTCTATTCTTATGCCTATCTTTGTTTCTTCTTGGCTCATGATCTTCATCTTCCTCATGTTAGTGCCTTGGATGATAGTCATGTTGATCATGAGTTTGACATCTTTCCCTATCATGGTCTCTATACCTATATTCCCTTGGATAAAAATCCATCGACAATCATGAGTATGAAGATGAAGTAATGGGAGAATAGTGTTAGCTAGTCCTCCTTCTATAACTCTAATATTCTTCTCTTTGGGATACAGTAGAAGCTCTTAGCCTTAAGTCCTGCTTATGCTTAGAGTCTTTGGCTTCTCTTTTGTATATCTCTACTAAGGTTGAATGCAACTACACTTTGATAGGTTCCTTCAAAAGAATAATAGGCATTTGAAAACTAACTTCATGATCCTAGTGGATTTTTTCTGCTATGAATGCATCACCATCTAGTTCTTTTAGGACAATAGAAGAGTTAATCTACTTCCCTTTATTATGTGCATGTTTGATCTACATAGTAGCATCTCTCTTCACTTGTGCCTCTATGGGTTCGTAGGGCCTTGTCATGTGTTTGATTACATGGTACCCTTCTTGTGCATGATTTAGATTCATTCCCCTTAGAGCTATGTGAAGCATTGTGATTGTTGAATGCTATGGAAGCAAAAACAATGTTGCCCTGTAAGTCTCTCCATCTCATTTTCCCATCTTGGTGGAAGATGAAGGTAAAATCAAGATAGTAGGGTCATCATGAGTGTATAAGATTCTTTCTTACATCAGCATACCCCAATCTTCATTCTCATTTATGCTATCATTACCTTTTTTCATCTCTTTGATAAGTGATAGTGTGTCTTTTGTCGAAGCCATGTTTTAGTTGTGACACTCGGTTAAGTGTGTGTTTGTTAGAATTATTTAGAGATCAAGAAGATTAACTTTTGGTTCTTGCTACAACGAACTTTGTGAAATTAATTACTTAGCACACATTGACACATCCCCAACAATGGTGCCAATGATGAGTGATGGAGCATCAATCACTCAACCATACAAGTCACAAATGTTCACACATGACTTGATTGTAATCCATGGATGGACAAGGTTGATATGCTAGTAATTGAGTTAAGCTCATGGTCGTTGTCCTCCCACTTCAAGCTAGTCAAGTCTAAGTGTATGGTTTAGCTTACAATGATGTGTATGTTAAATGATGTTGTAAGGCCAATTATGCTTCTAAGTGTAGACATAGTAAAAGTAGAGTTAAATGCTAAATCTAACTAATAATGGAAACATAACTCTATTCTAGCCTATAGCGATGAGTATCTATTCTTGATTCACTGTACACACCTTGGGCTCATGTAACTATTACTGGGTTGCCAAGTGAGTTCACTACTAAGTGAATGAAGTAAAACCACTACTAGGACTACCAAATGATTACACTTAAGAACTTGAAATTAGTCATACTCATTTCGCTTTAGTAACATGCAAGTAAAAATAAAGTGCCTGAAAAGTAAAGTATTAAGCTAGTAAAATAGTAGAAATTATGCTAAGTAAAACAGTAAACTAATAAAATGCTGCAATGATGGAAAATATTCTCAATCTTTATTACCATTACAACTTATGCCCAAGTACAACTTGCTCAAATGAAGATACTGTTCAACTATGACACATCACACTGTAGGTATTCACTCTTCTATCACTAAGTCTAAGTTCAAGAAATCAAATTACAAGAGTTCTATTATGATGGTAATGAAAAGTTGTTGGATCGTGTGCCCAAGTGTCATATTTATAGGGGTGCACACATCCCAAGACATCGCATCAACAATGACATATCATGTGTCATGACATCATATCAATGACATCATTAATACAACATCGTTGTTCTGATGTCACATTGTGATTAAATTTGATTTTATAAATCATACTTTTATAACTAATTGTCTTAGGATCATGTAATCTACAAAGTGAAAATTAACAAATGACTATGATATTGTGTAGTGAGGTAAGAGAATGGAGTATCAAAATAGGTCTAGAGAGAGAGATCAAAAGAGGACAACCTTGATCATAGCCACAGGAGATCCTTGTGAAATGCATGATTAAGATGATCTAGATACTAGTCAATTTAGAGTTTAGACCAAGTCTATACCATTAATAGTGGCCTCACATTGATATGTTTCTTCTTTTCTACCTCCATGAGACCATAATGACCACAAAGAATGATCATCATTCTAGAAGAAGAAGGAGAAGAAGAAAGTAGTTAGAGATGTTTAAGGAAGAAATTTGGGATTTAGTTAGAGGGGCGCCTTCAGGAATCGGTAACATGTCTTTGAAGCCCCAAAACCAATGCTTGTTTACCAAGAGATCTTCAAAGAGATGCGTTTTAATTCCTATTTTTTCTCTTTAAGAACCACACTTTACAAAGACTTACTTTCTTTTGTGGATTATAGGAAAAGTGATGATACATTTCATGAGGATTCATAGTACTTAAAAAGGGAGCCAAGAAGAGAATTCAACAAATCCCCTTGATACCACACCCTTTTTCATTTTCACTTGGTTCATTCTTGATTTTTTTGATAATGAGATCACATGTTACTTTTAGTTTTAGTGTGTAGAAACCATCATGATACCATGATACAAATCTCACTGTGATATAAATGGAATGGATGGATGCCATGAGTTCACTGCCTAATACCATTAGAAAACTAATAAGTCCTTAAGTAGAGAGCATTATCCAAAAAAAAAAAGTTGACCTATATAGATGGCTACAATCTTAACAACTAGATTTAGTAATCATTAAAATTTGCAATAATAATGGAATAAAATTAGATCTTGCAAAAAAATAAATAAAAGAAAAATTTAAAGTAAAATAAAATGTAAAGGTAAGGTAAAGTAAAATAAACTATATAAAAATATCAAAAGATAAGAAAAATGGAAAACATACAAAAAATGATATAAAACAAAAAATAATAAAAACTTTCATCCTCTTCAAGGTATTAGGGTAAATAGTCTTCTTCCACATGACTAAGTTGGAAGGAGGAGATTTTGAAAATGGAGTGAGCTTGACCTTGTGTTAAGATGTTGTCGTTATAGTTGTTTACTTAGAAGTCTTTAAAGATTTTAGTTGTTGGATGTTAATTAACATGTGCTTTTGAAGACTCGCTAGGTAGCAAATCATCATAGCCCCAAAAGGAAAAGTTCAGTATACAATGTATGATCCTTTCCATGATGTTTGAAACTTAGTTTATTGAAGCACATGCATGGGATTCCAATAGAAATCCTTGTCTCCTGGTTGAAATGCAACTTTTCTTATTCAAGCATCATGACGTTGTTTATGGTATGTCTTATGTATTTCATTTAAAATCAAAGATACCCTTCAATTCTCATTGAGTACATTCAGAGTTATTAGTTTTTCTTTTTCTGCTAAGTTAATGTTAAAGTCAAGGTCACATGTAATTGTGAGTGTATGGAGTTCAATTTGAATTAGAAGATTGGGCAACTTTCCCTACACTAGCTCATAGGAAGAGTAACCTATAGCCAGTTTCCATGTTAAGCAATGAACCCATATACCATTGTTGATTTTTGTGCTCTAATCCTTCCTATATCTACTAATGGTTCTTGTCAAAATCCTCATGATATTCCTATTAGTGACTTTAGCTTATTCGTTAGCTTATGGATAATAAGGCGTTGTAAGTATATGTTCGACACCTAAACATTGCATCAACTTGTGAGATCTAGCACCTATGAAATGGGTTACATTATCAAAAATTACTGCCCTAGGCATATCAAACCTGTTTATCACATGCTATTGAAAGAATTGAACTACAATGGAAGAAGTACAGTTAGTAACAACTACAGCTTCAGCCCATTTGGTACAGTAGTCAACAACAATAATAATGTAAGACTTTCCATTAAACATGGGAGTGAAAAATCCCATGAAATTAATTCCTGAAAGGTTAAAAAGATTCAATGGTTGGATCCACTATTGAGGGCCTTCCATCTTAGTTGTCATCATTTCATCTCATTGACACCACTGACATGAATGGATGAAATGATGGACATCTCTAAAGAGTGTAGACCAAAAATATGATACCATCAAGATTTTTATGGTTGTTCTCTTTCAACATAGTGGTCTCAATAAGGACTCTCATGTGCATCCTAAAAAACTCATATTTGGTCTTCATTAGGAACACACCAATGTACTAGTCCATCTACCTAGATTTTATAAAGGTTACCCTATATGTCAAGGTAGTGTTTGACCTAGTGGAGAAATTCTTGTTTTCTCCTAAGGTCCCATTCTATAAGAGTCTCCAATGTGAGTAGATAGGAGAGTAATTCATCATATCATTTTGTGTTCATTGGTGCGTGAACTTTGGTTGCCTTAGCAAACAAAAGTTTATCTAGGAATTGGTTGAAGAAATTCTCTTCATCAACCTTGTTATCCCATCTTAACTAAGATAAATGATTAGCAACCATGCTCTTGATTCCCTTTCTATTTATCATTATTAAATCAAACTCTTGTAGAATCACCAGTCATTGTACAACACAGGGGCTCACTGTTGGCTTGTTCATGAGAAAGTGAATTGCACTATGATCAGCGTGCACAAAAATAAGGTATCTAAGAACATAGTGCTTAAATTTCTCAAGAACATACACCATCATCATGAGTTCCTTTTCTATAGTGGTGTAATTAAGTTGTGTACTCACAATGCTTGTATTTATAGAATGGATGTAGTATGTATGTTTTTGATTATCCATTTATGTAAGCATTGCTTCTAATGCAAAATTGGATACATCTATCATGATGTAGAAAGATTTCAAGTAATCAAGTATGCATAGAATTGGTGTTTCTAAAAATTTTTTCTTCAAGTGCTAGAATGCTTATTCATACTCCTTAGTCCATTTAAATGCTACATCCTTTTTAGTAAACTTAACAAGTGGCTTGGAAATTTTTGAGAAGTTTTTAATAAAATGCCTATAGTAATCGGTATGTCCAAGGAATAACCTCACATCCTTAACGATTTGGGGTTATTTAATAATTCCTTAGATGATTCCTACCTTATTAGGGTTCACCTTAATAATTTTTTCTAAAATTTGATCTCTTAGGACAATGTCCTCCAAGACCATTAAATGGCTCTTCTTGTTGTTGAATTGCAAGTTTATTCCCATACTTCATTTCAACACTTGCTTAAGATGGTCCAAGGCTTCTTCAAAATATGCACCATAGGTGGAGAAGTCAACCATGAAGACTTCTATACCACTACTGATTTGTTGCTGGAAGATGCTGAGGACTAAGCATTGAAAGGTTATAGGAGCATTACATAGACCAAAGGGAATCTTTTTGAATGCAAAAGTTTCCCAAGGACTTGTGAACATTACTTTCACCTAGTCTTTTGAAGAAATTTGAATCTAATTGTAGCCAATATACTTGTTTAGAAAACTATAGTATTTGTGCCCTACAATAGTATCAAACACCTGGTCCACAAATGACAATGAAAAATGATCTTTAAAAGTGGCCATGTTTAGTAGCCTAAAGTCTATATAAACTCTCCATTGCTCCCTTTTCTTTGGTACAATAACAAGTAGGCTTACCTAGTCACTTTCTATCACTAGATAAATGAACCCAATTTTGAGAAGTTTACTTTTTTTAACTTTTTTTAGCTTTGGATTCAACCTCCTTTGCAACTTCCTCTTGGACTTTATAGTAGAGTCTATTTAGATTTGATACTAGCATATGCATAGATCTATTCCTATTATCTCATCATATTACTAGGCAAAGAATGTTGGCCATTTGTTAACTACTATTAACAACTTTTTCTTCTACTCTTTAATGAGTTAGATATTTATAATTACTGACTTCTCATTTTCTAAGAATACATAATCTAAAGATGTCAATAAGGATTTTACCTTCAAGGGCTCCTATTTAGAAGTGTTAGGGACTTCCTGTTGGTGACCATTTGGGATCATCAACATTTTTCTTCCATCTTGTGACTAGAATCATGGGAAAATGAAGATATTCCTTTAAACTTGAGTTTAGGTGTTTTTTGGTCTCTGGAAACACCAAGATCTAGATACCTTCAAATAAAATCAATGGTAATAGAGCGAACTAAGTGTAAATGTGTGTTTGTTATTATGAATGTTGAAATGATTGGGTTTGTGTATGAACTGTAACTAGCTCTTAATTCAAAAATCCAGCTAACCTTTTCAAATGCTATGAGTCATTAAAGGCTCTTATTTTGTCAAGTCACTTAGACTATATAGTCCCTATAGTACATTTCTTAAAACAAATAAAACTTCATCAAAATGCTTAAGCACAATTCTGCAAAAATATACTCCTAGTTTTTCTTAGAGAGAAAATTTTGCAAGAAAAATAGAAATAGAGTGAGATTTTATGGATTGTAAAAGATAAGAAGAGAATAACCATATTTGTGTGAAATCTAAAACATTTAAGTGAGATAAAATAAACATGAGGAAACACTTCGAAATAAAAGCTATTCCAATTCAACCTAGAGTTTTACAAATTTTTCAAACCCTCCAAGCGCAACAAGAAATTTTGTAAAAGACATTTCTACTAAACTATCAAAATGCTTTATAAAAGACAAAATACAAGCTATTATATGGCTAGTCAATAGTTTTCAAGAATTGTAATAATAGAGTTATCAAAAAAGGTATAACAATTTCAAGATTGAACATTAAGGAAAAACTTTAAAATTGAAGTTATTTCAAGTCAGCTCAAAATATCAAATATTTTCTAGACTCTCTAGACTCGAACATGCAATTTCATAAATAAATTACTATTAAATTACTCAAGATGCTTTTCAAAGAAAAGTATAAGCTCTTACATGGCTAACTAATAGAAATATAGAATTGCAAGAAAATAGAGTTATAAGAGCAATCAGAAAATTCCAAAATTAAATGCCAAGCACAGTATTCCCTAAACTATTAACTAAGATACTAAG
Organism: Gnetum montanum; assembly: GCA_015680685.1. Taxonomy (NCBI): domain Eukaryota; kingdom Viridiplantae; phylum Streptophyta; class Gnetopsida; order Gnetales; family Gnetaceae; genus Gnetum; species Gnetum montanum. The sequence continues at coordinate 48,033 of MNCI01027290.1, forward strand.
ATAAAATGAGAAGAAAATAACTCATAGGATTTAAGCAAAGCAACTTAATTGATGATGTAATTATCAAGCATTCTTACAACAAATCTTTAATATGTCTTCTTCTAAGTTCCTCCCTCCCTTTATTCTACCCTTGAAGCTCTTTTTATAATGGCTTCTTGGTAGTTACAAACATCATGGAAAATTAAAATTAGTTACAACCACCGTGGGAATTTAGTTACAACTACCATAGAAATTAAATGTTATAGTTGTCAAGTGTTCTATTCATATAGGACATTGAATAGCTATCCTACAAATCCTCCACATTTTGAGCTCCTTTAATGATAACTGCATTCCCTTAAGAAAGCATGGTTCATTGAATTTAGTTTTAAAGGTATTTAATTTCTAACAATTGATTAACTTCTTGTAACAACATGCTTTTTAATGATTTGATTCAATGGATCAAGCCTTATTTACTCTTTAATGAGACTAGAATGTGGCCTCATGAATGAGCTCTACATGTTGATGTGGTAGGGTATTGATGCGACAGTGATGACATGGTGTTGTGCTAAGGTGGTAAAGCTAGTTCATGAAGCTGAATTTTATCTTCATAAAATGGCTACATATGCTAACATGGCATAGTGCTAACATCATGATGATGTCATTGACACTGTCATGGCATACTTTGATGTGTTAGAGCTTATGTGGTAGAGCTAGTTTGTAGAGGAAGAATTTCACCCTTCAAACTAACTCAAAAAGCTAACATGGTAGGAAGTTGAAGTGGCAAAGTCATTATGGCATTGATGACATGGCAAAGTAACCTTGTAGGGTTGAATTTCTACTTCACGACCTAGTTCTATGAGCTAACATGGCATAAAATTCATGCTAATGCGAGTAGAAGATGACATCAAAGAGGCCATAAAACTCATCAAGATAAAAAAAAATAATCCCAATCTAGATGGTGATATGGTAGCTTGCCACGTAGCAGAGTGGATATGTAGTGGTGAAAATCATTCTTATGAATAGGCTCAATAGCATGCTAATGTGAAGAGAAGATTATATGGAAAGATGATTTGTGGAAAGGCTAATGTGGCATTGAAAGATCAAGGTGAGCTTTTAAGCACCTAAATGAGTGAATCTCATCTAGATGAGAATCCGCAAATGTCTAAAAGCTATTTATTGAACCAATCCCACAAAGCTTATGAGATGTTTTTGTGTCTTATTATACACAATATTGTAGCTTAGACTTTTGATCATTTATCTAATGTTTCTATACTAGATCTTAATCGAAAGAGTTTATGAGGCCAATGTATTTGTGCTAAGCTATTTGTCAAGCCATTGCATTCATAACACTCCTAATAAGTTAGATACATTGATAATGGCTTATGAAGCTTTATTTCCTTTCTTTTTTAGGCTTAAACATCTTTTCTAAGCTTTTTCTACCCTCCTAATATCAAATCCTTATTGTAAGGAGCTGATGGTGGGACCAAAAGTAATAAACTGCAACTAATGGGAGTGTTAGGTTAAAGTGATTGCAATCAAGCTTGTTTCTTACAAGGTTTTTCATGGTTAAAATAGTTTCTACTTCCAGTAGCCTTAGCATAGCTCATCTCATTCTTTTTTTAATTTTAGAAATTTAATTGAATAATAGCTTATGTGCTAGAGCCAAAAAGGAACTAGAACTAAAGCTTTTGTTTTAAAGTAATAAGTTAAGCTTGCTTGTTCAACTAGATTTTATAATCTGTAAAAGCTATCATTCCAAATATCTTTTTGAGCTTATTGCATGGCCATCTAGAAACACTTCAAAGAACATAAACCATCATTTAATGTTTAATACCTCCATAACTCTTTAGCTTAGGAACCTTCTCTTGTTTTAGCATGGAATCTCTTTTCAATCTTAGGCTCTTCTTTATTTTTGGTAATGATTGACTTTTGATGCTACAACCTTATAAAGTCTCCTCCATGAAATGGGGAGAAATGTAACAACACTTCCAACTCTCTCCAATCTATCTCTAATTTTTGTTATGTGCTCAACTTTGGAAAGTTAGCTTCTTATTTAGTCCATCTCATCAATATTATTTTTATATGCACTTATGAGGATCTCTACTAGTTCCATGTATGTTGTAAAACTAGAGCAATTGTTTGTAGTCAATCATTGGGTTCCTTCCTATTTTGTGAAGCACCTTTGAATACTGGTGATTTCAACACACATTTTGCATGTTGTAATAGATGTACTTTTGATTGTTCATATTTTCTACATGTAGTTGTACCTTGTGTCACTATATGTGATGTATAGAACTTTCTTCTTCTCTATTTTGCCAAACTCATTCTCCTTATATATTTCCAAGGAGAAGTCTTTGATTTCTAGCTTGGTATCAATGGTACTAAGCCAAGCCATCCTCACAATAATTAGGAATTCCCTCTTACAATTGTTCACATGGATCACTAGGAAGTCTATTGGATATGAGCACCTACTAATAGTAATCACAATATCCTCTACTAATCTCAACAAAATAGTAATGGATTGATCCATAAGCTCTAACATGATATTACAATTCTTTAGTGAAGGAAAATTCCAAGTTTTTCCCATCTCTTAAAATATTAAATTTACATCACAACCTAAGTCTAATAGAACCTTGCACAGATCATTCCTTACAACTTGCAAATAGATAAGAGGGATTTCAAGGTTAGTTCTCTTCTTGGGAAGGTGTCCTACTTTTATTCAATCTATAACTGCATAAGTTAACATGATTATTTGAACATTTTGGACTCTTTGATTTGAAGGAGACTCAGTAGGCATTCCTTGAGCAGTTTGAGAGGAGTCCATAGCCACATATGCTTGTGATCATTTAAGTGGATTGTTAGGCTTGAAAATGACCTTTTAAAGACTTAACACTTAGAACCACTTGAGATATCATCCCCTTATAAGTTTACTACTCTTATGGCATTGCATTGTTAGGGTTGTGAAGATATTTCACCTTGCATAAGTGGTACAAGTGGCAAGGGAGTGGAGTTATGAGGTGCATGGTATTGTTGAGCGTAATGAAGAGTGTATGTGGAAGGAGATTTGGCACATGGAGTGACAAGTTAATGATATTCAAGAGGATAGTAATAATGGGAAGAAGTGTTGATCTTAAAGCCACTTGGTAACATAGGTTGTTGGACATAATAGTGATATGGATTTGGTTGACAATAAGGGTATTGCTACCTTGGTGGTGACATCCCTCACAGTTATGGGTTTTGCCACTAATGATAGTAATCCTAAGGTTGATGTGGCATTCCACTTGAATAGTACTGCTATTGGTAGAATTGTTACCAATCGTTACCTTGAGGATATGACAACCTCCTAAGTGGTTATCTCTTAACAAGCTTTGGATTTAAGGCATAG
>MNCI01027290.1:57946-88880 GCA_015680685.1 Gnetum montanum
AATGAATGCCTATTTGAATTTCTTAGAAGTGTCCAACTTCTCCCAATTGATGTTTTCAGGTTAAGGGGTGGAAGTTGGCAATGCTCATATTCCAATGTATCTATGCTTTCATTATGGGCATGAGTTGTTTCCCCAATTTGTTCCATGCATGCTGGTGGGCTGCTCTCTTGATCAGCTATCAACCACTGGGTGTTCTCTTATTGTGTGGTTGCTACATACACGCACTGTTGTATCTGTGTTCCTTGGACACACCGGTTGCATGGAAGAGATGTAGAGCATTCCTCCATGTCATCACCCTCTGAGTCACTATATGTGATACATGGAACTTTCTTCTTCTTGATCTTTCCATAAATGTTTTCCTTAGATATTTCCAAGGAAAGATCATGGATCCCTAGGCATGCATCTATCGTACTCAGCCATACCCTTCCCATTATAATTGGGAAGTCCCCTTTGTTACTGTTGACTTCTATCACTAGGAAATCAGCTGGGTATGACCAACCACACACAGTGGTAATGATGTCCTTCACCAATCCCAAGGGAATGGTGATGGACTGGTCTACCAACTCTAGTTGAATATTTCTCTTCTTGAGTTGGGGCAGGTTCCAAGCTTGATACATTTCTCGTGAGATTAAGTTGACTCCAAAACCTGAGTCAAGAAGAGCCTTATGTGGTTCGTTCCTGGCGACTTGGGGGTAGATTAAGGGACTTCTAGGGTCAGAGAGTTTCCTAGGAAGGTGGCCTACCTGGATCCAGTCGGTAACAGTATGTATTAACATAACCATCTACGTTGAGCTCTGTTGTTGGTTTGAAGGGAGCTCCAAAGCCTTGTTTGTTGGAGAGGCATTGTGAGGTTCAACCGCTTGTGGTTGTGAGAGCTTGTTTGGACTTTTGCATCTAAAGAAAGGTCTTCTCTTTTTGCGGTTGTCAGAACCAGCATCGGGTTGAATGTTTACGACTCTCATAGCATTACGTTGCTACGGTTGACTAGGGAGTTCCCCTTGCATTATTGGAGTGGGAGGTAGTGGAACTACTGACGTAAGAGTGGCAGATGGATTTGGAGGATGGTACACGTGTGGAGTGTCTCTCGTAGGAGAAGGAGTCCTAAAATACTCCTGAACCTGGTAATGATGTTGTGGAGTTGCGTGACACATAGAGTCACTTGGAGAAACCGGCTGCTGCACATAATAGCCATACGGGTCTGGTTCCCGGTAAGGGTATTGTTGTTTCAACGGTGGCATCCCCCATGACTATGGGTATTGCCACTACTGATTATGGTGGAGTTCCACTTGGATAGTACGTTAACGGTTGGTGGAACTGTCTTGGGTTACCTTGAGGATAAGGTAACCTTCAGGGTGCCTGCCATTTGTTAAGTCTTGGGTTGAGTGCAAACACCCCAGACTCTTGTAGATGTGAGATGATTGAACAACATCCATTAGGATGGTCATATTGGTAGATCTCACATCCACCGTCATTGTCTGTATCCAAATCCACAACCTCATCGGAGATAATCATTTTTTCCTTACCCTTGTTACGTGCAGGGCCTGAATCTCTCCACTTTTTTTTGTCTTGATTACTACGTCATTCCTCCTTAGATTCCTCTACAATCTTTAGGACAATTTCAATTTTTCTATCTAAGGAGCTCCATACTTCATCTACCTTAGCCGACACTTCGGTTGTTAGCTTTTGGAGTGGTAAGGTTTTTCTATTCACCAACTCTTCGAGTGGTGACTCATCCTCTTCATCGTAGAATTTCACTCCCCTCTTTCAGAGGGAAGGATTACGATTATATTCCTCCGCGCTCTCTCTTTTTCGTAGCTCCCTTCTTCTTTGGCTACTTGCTCCAACAGTCTATGCATCTCATGGGATCTAAATTTAGATAATCTCCCTTAGGCATAGGTCCTAAGGGTTCTACTAGTTTCGTACCTTAGCCCATCTACGAGATGGCAAAGTTGATCCCATTGTGCATAGCCATGGCCCGGGCAACGATGTAGCAATGCATAGTATCGGCCCATGGCAGCATCCAAGGGTTCATGATTACCCTGTTTCCATCCTTGGATCTTTTTACATAAATTGGACACTCTCGAGTATGCCTGATATTTATCATTGAATAACTCTAACATCGTACTCCATCTCCTAATGGTTTCCGGCTCTAAGGATCGGTACTAACTCTCTACTTCCTTTATGAGTATCCTAGAAAACAACTTTAATTTCTGCCACTCATTCTTAATGTTTTGCAAGGCGTAGGCATCGTGGAATGCCTGTAAATGATTTTGTGGATCAAGGTTATATCCCCCTTCAAACTATGGGATATTATTCATGTCTAAGCATTTGATCCAACTGTTCTTTAGATGCCTTGTGGGTATTCTAACTGCCTTTGTGATATCTAACATACTCCAGGTTGCAAGTAGGGGTTCATCATGATAATCTCTCTCATGATGTCTATGATGCCTATGTGGTTCCCTACTTTCCCTTCTATGCCTTGATTCTCTGGAATGCCCTCGTCCTCTCTCTCTCAACTCTCTCGTCGAGGTCTCTCATTTTGCTTACCTTTATCCTCTTCATTATGCTCTCTATGGCTACGTTCCAATGTGGAAGGAGAGGGTGAATGATGTGATGAAGGGGAAGAAGAAGGAGAACCATCTCCATGATGATGTTTCTTACCTTCTCTTCGATGGCTTTGGCCCCGATCGTGATGACGATCTGAGTGCCCATCCTTGTCATGTGTTTTTGTTCCCTCGGTGAACACTTGGTGTTCATGGGTATCAGAACCAGGGTTATGGATCATGAAGCGTAAGTTCTGATACCCCACCTTCTCACTGTTGTTAGGAGGGGGAACATCATTCAATAACGAACCTATTATAATGGGTCCACCATCTTCGATTTCGCTTACGATGTGCGGGACCCCTTTTCCCTTCAACAATGTATGATGGCTCTCTTGCCGCAAGTCCCTTAAACATTGTGCTTCTGTGGAATGGTAATCCCTTGTATCGAAATCTCCTACAACGTATTCAGCATACAGCTGTGTCATGCCTATCTGTGCTAGAGCACAGAGGAGCAGGTTGGGGACTACACGATCTGGAGGTAACACTATGTTACCTTGCAAATCTCGCCAATGCAGCTGTTCGTCCTGATGGAGGATAAAAATGAAATCGGGTATATACCCATTGTGATGAGTATATACTATCCGATACTGTTGAGGAATTGATGATTGGTTACGTATGTTAGATTGCCAACTGTTTCTTGTATGATCCCTAGGTGGTGAAGTGCTCTTATGAGAAGAAGAAGAAGACATTGTGTCTTGTTGGTGTGCTAATTAACTGTTATTTAATTTTTTGTTTAATTGTTCCTAAGGGTTCATTTAAGCTCCCAATGATGTGAGTGATTTCCTATGTTCTACTTAGCGCACAAACACTTAGTCCCTGGCAACGATGCCAATGATGAGTGGCGAGGCACCCCTACACTCAACCATACGAATACGAGCGTTACACGCGCAATCCGGGCGAACTTCGCAGACTAAGTGCCTACACGCCTTATGGAACACTTAAGGTTAATTATTCATTATCTTCCCAGACTTACTTGTATTTTTCATGGTGTATGGTTAAGTACGTCTGAGGTATGTGATTTCTATAGTTTTTATCTTTTATCACCTATGCTAATGAGGTGAAGGGTGGAGAGACTAATTAACTAACTTTAACTAACTAACTAAGCCTTAATTAACCTAGCATCAGTATCTGTTCCCACTTACCGTTCACACCCTGAACCAATGCAACCTTGGTTACCAAACGCTAGTCGTTGCTGGGATCACCAAGCGTAACACATGTGCTCGAAGCGATCGTACTGTGCACTTAACTACAGGAGAAGGGTTGAGAGAGATTTAATTAACTAAGAAAGAAATTAAATGATAAACAATAAATAAAATCCTATTTAGCCTATTCCATGCATTGCAAGGTTTATCCAAGAAGTTCGTTTTTATTTCCGTACATAAACTTGTGTTTAGGTACACTATTTGCTCGAATAAAGATCCGTTCACTTTGGAGCTCCTATTGTGGGCACATGGAAAATATTCTATCTCTGGAGAGGTAAAACTACCAGAGTTTCGCTACGGTTTAGGCCTAGAATAAGAAACAAGGGAGAGCCGCCTCTTATTTATAGACTTGGCGGTGCACTGTGATATCGCATGGGATGCGATATCGTAGTGGCGATATCGTGGCCCATGTGATATTGCGTCCCATCACTTCCAAATTGTGCCAATGCTGTTAACAATTTTGTTTTCAACACTTTGAAAAATAAGAGGAAGATTTTCTAATTTAATTCAACAAGAAATTTTAGACTAATCAGAAGAATATGGATCAAAATCCACTTTCCATTCCCAACTAATAAAAGTATTATGCTGATCCATAAAAACTTTAAGATCCAATGATTTCTTAACCATTTCAAAATTAACCAGTTCGACAAGCAAAAATGATTTGGAAAAATAGTGGATATGCAAAATATTAATTCCATAGCATTCAAGGATAGCTTGAATCACTGGTGTAAAACTCTTATTTGGACGAACAAATTCAATAATTTGTAGAAATCTATATTGTGAAGGGATTCATATAAATCATAAGTAAAACAAAATCAAAAGCTTCAGAATTCTTCCTAGTCTCTATGGTCTAAGAGAAATTAGTATTTTCCATCTTTGGATCATTCCTTGCAAAAAATAAAAATAAAAAATTTGTTGCAAAAACTCCACCAAAAGCCCTTGAGATTGATAAACCACTCACAGAATTGCTTCCAATTGTAATTGCTAGAACCTTGTCCTAGTAATAATCATATCTCTCTACTTAAAAATAGATACTTTTGAGTACTAAATAACAAACCTCCTCCAACAAAATGTAAATAAAAATATTTTAACCCAATTTTAGCCAAAGACTTTTTATTTTATTGTTTTCCAAAAGGACTTTTTGTTTTAAAAAAGGTATCTTGTATTACATTATTTCCATGAATGGAGCCATTGGGAGACATTGCGTAAACGTTGCCAAATACATTGGGAGAAATTGATTTTCAATGGTCAAAATCTCGGGGCCCAGGGCAGAATACAAGCGTCGAGCGCGGTACTTGATTGAACAGTGACAAGATTTACCACGTTTGAGCCCTGACAGAGGGTGCTTTCAATTAACAAAACCGTTCGCCGAGGCAGCAGAGGGTTTTTGCTAGACAGCAGCGGAAGAGAGTTAACGTAGAACGCTTGCAATATCAAGGATGGGACTGGATACAGAGGAAATCTCAAATTTCGGACCAAAAGGCATTGCCATGTCTGCTATTTCCAAATATTTCTCCATCTCTTTGGTAATCCATCAAAATTATATTCCTTAAATACGTACATCTTCGACTTTAAACGTGAACTTTATCAATATATGGCTACTTGATGTTTTAATGCTGGTCTGTTCGATGTGTTAAGACAACAAAACGGAAAGTTTTCGCAAAATGGGACACCGTTGCTCTTTCATGCCATTAATCAAGAACATTAACTCAATTTACTCCCATTGAGCTATCATTCACTTCTTAAAGCTTGATTCTAAAATTTTGGGAACTTTCTAGCTATGCTTCGATTGATTTCTCATAACACTATGCACCGTGAATTATTCAACGATATTTCTACTAGGAAAGTTGAATGACCCTATTTAACCTAATTTTTAAAATATATATATATATATTCCATAAATTAGTAACTGTATCTGGATATGTTTCTTTTGAAAATGAGAAACTGACCTATTTGTGACAGAGGACAATGGATTTTTAAGCGATCACATGATTTTTAAACTGAACTTTTAAAAGACAATCTCAGCTATTAATATTAATAATTTACATGTTATTATAGAAAAAGATGAAATATGCTTCATCATCCTTTTCAACATTTTCCATGTCATATTCCACGTTTTCCCTTTATCATAGATATGCATTGTGTTTGATATTAAAACTTTAAAGAATTTTGAGAGAAGATTGATAAGCTGAGTTGGAGTCTTGGAAATTCAGTAACAACCTTTCTTTGGATGTTAAACAAACTCATGGGGCTTTAAACTAGACATATTCCATCAAATGCTTTGCGGGTGCTTTTCCCTGATTATTTGTGAACTCATTCCTACTCAATAGCTGTAATACAATGATCAAAAGCCTAAATCCCTATGTACGGAAGCATGATTGATGTTTACAATAAGCGTAAGTAAGCTGCTAGGAATCTACCTTTAGACATGTCAATAACCCATGAGAAAAAAATTTCATTATTTTTGTTTTAATTGTTGAGTTTAAGAAACAGGCAAGTATATTATAAAATTTACCATTTGTGTTTGCATGTCATTCCATTCCCAAAAGAACTCCACCGTCTCAAACCTTGTGTAGTTTTGCTTATGCATTTAATTTAAACTGTAAAGAAGTTTCTGCAGTGATGTCATTTCTCTGTAACATATCTATATCTATCCTTTATGTCATTGCATTTGAAATACCCTTTTTTGTTTTCTTGATCCAAATTACAAAATTTACTGCAGATTTTGACATATTTTCTATGATTCATGTAGGATCACTTTTCAAAAGCATACCAAGTTTACCCAGATCTCAAATCACTGATTTCAAACTTTCTAGAATCTTTCAAGAACAAAGAACTTTTAGTGTCTCTTTTGAGAATTGGGAGGAGGTAAGAAATATTCTACTTTATCAGATGGATGGCTATGCAGATGTACTCCTTGGTCTATTTCAGTGTTTTTTTTTATTTTTCAGGTTTTGAGATGGTTAACATTTGCTGATGATTTTCATGATGATCCACGCCCTGTTCTAAACAAATTCAAAGATTTTGATGAAAATTTAATTCAAAGATCAGTTCTTGGTGGCAGTGGACTTTGTCCATCTATAACTGATATAGTAGTCTTTGCTTATCTCCATGACTCCATGGTATGCTTTTTAAAAAAATTAAAATTTAATTTTGATACTATTCTACTTCATTTGAAATAGTGTCATGCCTTAAAGTTAAATGACACTTAACACTGTTAAGATAGTTGAATCCATAAATGTTCAGTTTTTTGGATTGATACCAAACTTCTCTCTTATTCGAATAATGAAATTTGTTTTGGGTATGCTTACAGCTACAGCTTCCTCAATCCGAGTGGAAGACATTTCCAAATATTTTGGGATGGTTTGATTATATTCAGGTAGCAGAATGTGAACACTTGTATGCAATTCATATGTACGGGTAGAATATTTGCTTAATAATGTTTTTCACTAGATTGCTCATGGAAAATTCCACCTAAATATTACTTGCAGGAAAACTTTACTAGAATTCTTTATTTTAAAGAAAAATTGTATACAGGGATCAATGATCTCTCTTATTTATTTCAACAAAAGATGAGAGGGGGAACTTAAACTACCGTTTATTTCAAAACACGCTCAAGCTATTTACATCAGCTATTATTTTTTCTGTGGTAACCCTGGGTAAAACCCTATGGCAAAAACATAAAAGGAATTTAACTGTGAAAAAAAGGAAATCTGATAAATGAAGATGCGAAGGGCACGAGGAATGATTGTGTTAAATGAACATAAAAAAGGATAGGTCCAAACTAACACAAGACAAGCATGAGTGTTATTTTATATTTCATGTACCCTGGAAAAGCAGGGGCAAATAATGTTGTAAAACATAAATATGAAACAAAATGTATTTCATACCACAAAATGTTTTGTGATAAGTTGTTCTATCATTATAGATAAATTGTAATAGAGTCTTCTTGTTAAATTGACATAAATTAGAGTCAATTAATCCCTTGGCAGTAGTAAGACAATCATGATATCAAAGCAAGGTTCAAATTCATAGAAGATGATCCTAAGTTATTAGAAGAATTGTGATGGTTGACAATAACTTTAAACAGGAAATATAAATAGAGCAAAATAATATAGGACCATTCAAAAGAAGACTGCGAAAAAAAGCTTTTGAAGGATATCTGTGTTGGATGGAGTTATTTCCTTTTCTTTACATGTATTACATGAATACGTTTACCTTAAACCTGTATTTGCAAATATTTGCAATTCATGTAGAATGCATGCTTGCATACACCATTTTTAAATAAGAATGTGTGTTTCTCAATTCATGCAAACCTGTTATACAAATATGTTATATTTCAATGCCAAAGTGTCTCATAATGGTTAGAATCAAATATTCCAAAGGAGAAATAACATGTATAACACCCTTACTTTTTTAAGTTGTCTACATTCTACAGATGCTTCATGTGATTGCTAGGAAAGTGGATTCTAAAATACAGTTCTTACCTGCCAGTGTTTTGCATATTGCATTAAGCAAAATCTTGGACATTTAGTCTAATTGTCGATTTTTCTGGCAAGGAATAAGTTATTCAAAATGATTGGTAATAATAATCTTGTGCATAACAAATTAAAACCAATTTTGGTTGGTACTCGAGTATGAAAGATCTGAACTTTAAGAATAGCTCACTAGTTGAACTCTTTTACTGATTCAACCTCCATTAGCTGCAGCTAATCTTCTTGCGTTGTATCTTCCATGTACAGTTCTTCCAAGTCAACATTGTGATGCACAACGACTATTTTGATTATCCATGCAAAATAAAATGTTGCTTTAGCAGCTCCATCTTGAATCTGCTTCTATGTATCCTTTAGTTTACCTGGCCTCCTACAATGTCTACACATGACCTCTTACAGCTGCCTTGGGTCTTTGCATCAATCACTTTTCTCAACTGCTGAAATGTTAGCTTTTTACTATCGTCAACATTGGCCTTGTGCGATTAGATTCTTGTAGCTTTCAATTTGTAGCTTCTTGTAGTTGCAATTGATATACAGGCTTCTTTCAACCTCCTTTACAGACTTTGTTTTTTAGCTTTTGATGATGGCCAACTCACATTGTGAAACATACTAATCTCTGAAATTTTCAATTATTCAGTATCAAACCTTGTCTTCATACTGCTTCTTGTTAGAAACCTCCAAGTCTAGAAAAGTTCTTGTTCATATATTCACAAATCTTAACATCATAAACCACTATAGGGGACTTTACTTGTGAGGTTTCTACTGGTATCCATTGGCCATGTGTTTATATCTAAGAATGTTTACAAAATGTTTTTTGAATGGATTTCAGTTTGTGTTAGGACATAGTTTGTAACTCTTCCCCTAGCTTATGAAATATTTTCTACACAAATGGACACATTTTATTACGTCTTCTTTAATTTTTAAGCGCCTTCTCCCCTCAAAAGATTATATGAAGGAGGCTTGCCTTTTTTGTGTTGTTAGTGAGATTTCAAGGTCCTGCAATTTTTGCAATTTTTGCACACTGCATCAATCATGTTTCTTGACTATCGATATTTTAGCTTTTTACCATCTTCAGCATTGACCGGGTACAATTAGCTTCTTGCAACTTTCAATCTACAACTTCTTGTAGCTACCATTGATACACAGGCTTTTGTTAGCCTCCTTGATAGACTTTGGTTGTTATTTTTGGGTGATGGCCAACTTACATAGTCACACATACTCATCATTGGACTTTCTAGTTCTTCAGTACCAAATGTCTTCTTCATATTGCTTCTTGATATGAACTTCCAAATCTCCTCTAATAGTTTGTATATCACATATCCTAATATGATCAATTGCTATCTGGGATTTTATGCGTGAATGCCATGTCTTTATATTTGAGAATGTTAGAGTGGGTTTGAGTGTGTTAGAACATATTTTGTAACTTTAGCTTTGGTCCTTTCTATAACACCCATTTGTAAGAAGCAAGAGTTAACACCCAAAGCCTCCAATAAGTTGGCTGAAAATGCAAGGGTAAACCTTTTTTTTCCCAAACAATTGATCAGTTATTAGAAACTCAATTTGTATGTAAACCAAGACAACTATCATTTAAATTAAAGCATAACAAAGAAAATTATATGATGGAAGGAATGACCCAAGGATCTAGCAAGAAGAGAATGCCAATATGATGATTGACATCTCTTGATACACTATGCATCCAAGGTGCAATACGAAAGTAAAAACGTTTAAAACATAAAATCATATCCGTAGCCATCTAACTTAGCAAAAGTTAATTAATTTAATCATTTCACTTAATAGTCTTATATTACGCATAGTCAAAATTTAATCGATTGTAAAGAAGTCAAACTCAAGAGAAACATATTAGTCATGTACCTGAAAATTGCAAATTGATATACAGAATAATACAATAATCTTTACATTTATTCACAATAGCATTGCCAATGATACAATATCTAGGGTTCAGCAAGAAAGAAAAATCAAAAACTAGATAGTACATATTAATAAACTAGTTCACATAGATAGTTGGACAAGCAGCACAAGAATTGTATGAATTAATAGTTTACAAATCAAATTATCAAAACTCTTAAGCACAATCAAATTTTGGTTTAACCATTACATGAAAACCAAATTGTGACAATAAGAATCTATGCAAGATTCCTTTGATACAATATACAGGTTTGATTTTCTCTTTATTTATCAATCAGATTATGATTTTTCTCAAACCATAATAATATATCAAATGCTATTCAGCAACAAACTTGTCTAATCCAACAATTAGTTACCGGAAATGTCTAAATCAATAATATCAATTCATTTAAATGTACAATTTATTTTCTTCCAGCAACCTTGAGAATAAAAATCATTTCCATAACTTTTTAAAACTGAAATAATAAATTGCACACCACTAACATTTAATCAAACTATCTAATTTACCAATAGTAGGGAATAGAGAAATCACCTACATTTAAAAACAACCATAATTTAACATCATTAACATTTAATAATCTTAAATTAACATATTAGATTTCCCCCACTCCTTTGGACTCATAGAAAGATAACAAAATCAAACTTGAGAAGGTACCCAAATAAGAATCAAAATTTAAATCCAAGAATTAAGCATTCAAGAGTATCATCAAGGCAAATTTTCAGCCCAAAACCAAAATTTCAACAATTCTGAAATTTCAGAAAATCATAAAATAGAAATGGGCCTAGGGATGCTCTCACTTTCTGCCAATAGTACCAATCCTCATATAAGAGATCTTTGGCCCTTTTTGGCAAATTGTTGTGCCAATATGCCCTAAACTATTATGGGTGTTTTTGAATCGTTACAGAAACAACTCTCATCCAAATCATTTATGGCTAAGAGTGCATAGGATGAGTGGAGAGATTCATCAACAAAATTAAGGATTCAACAATCCAAAATCTCAAAAACAAAGCTTGTCAAAGTTTATTTTAACATAAAATGATATTCAAGGCATGGAAAAGAGAAGAGCTGAGATATTGAGATTATCAGCCAATGCTGTCCACATAGCAAGTGAAGGATTAATCTTACCATTTTGCTTAGATTTTTTTGCTTACCAGGAACAATTAATTATAATTATTATTTTTTAATTTGTTGACTTTTGTGGCAGTCACGATCTTCCACTGTTGCTAATTTTTTTTCCAGTCACAACCTTCCCATGTTGGTGTTCATTTGCTGTTTTAGCGACAATCTTCTTTTGTTGTTGTTCTCTTTCATCCATTTTTTCGATCATCTTTTTGTTGTTCATTTGTTGTTCTAGCTATATTGTCCTTTTGTTGCTGTTCATTTCCAGCCACTTTCCTTGTGATTGAGTTTTCCTTCTTTCTCCAATATGCACATGTAGAATTTTTTTTCTCCTTTTTCTCTCCCCTTTCTCCTCTCTTTATAATTGCTAGTGAAATTCAAATCGGTTTGCATCTCCTTTTTTTTTAAAAAAAGAAACCATACCTTTTTTGCACCACCTAGTCACGAGGTCAATTCTATGCATGATCACTTTTAAAAATTAATAAAAGTATATTCTAACAGGTTGCAGGTTCAATTCTTTTAGTTGCAACTTTCAATATTTTAGTATTCTGATTCCACCAAGTCTCAAGTTCGATTCCTTTTGATCTTACATAGCAAAAAATTGATAAGCATAAAATATTCAAACATAATATCTACCTTTGTTCCTTCTTTCTTTAGCAACAGGTCACTTAAAAATTTATTAACAATAAATATGTAGGTGTGCTTCATTTTCAACAACATTTTATTTTTTAGAAATCAAGTCATAAGATGCAATGGAAGAGATTTCAAAATGAGAATACAAAAGAGTGCAAGTTCAAAACATAAAACCTTCCAAGCCATCAACAATGCAACAGTTTTCATTTTGTATTTATAACTTATTATTATATTGTCTTATGATGCCTTGAAAATTCATCGCATGACCTTTCTACAGCCATGGAGGGGGTACTTATATTATATTAACTAATGAAACTTTAAAGAGAAATGCATCAACAACATACACAACGTTCCAATTGTTCATTATTTTAAATAATACTACTATGATATACGTAATATCCTTGATTCATAGGTCAGGTTCTTTCCACTTGATTCATTGGTCAAGTTTCTCAGCAACATGTGCATATGTATGTATATTTAAAAGAATCATTCATACTAAGTGAAACATGCCTTTTCTTTCAGCTCTTAAAGCATAACATAAAGAATCTTTGTTTCTTTTTTCAAATCTGATTGCTGAAAAATTAGAATTTGTATAGTAGCTTTTAAAGATAAGATATCCAAAATTTATATGAATACATATCAAAGCAAGTATATGACATATCCACACTAATACACACATACATTCAATTAGTTTATGAAATCATTTCAATGCACATAGGTCATGCAACACATAAAAAATAAAAGCATAGTAATAACCTGATAAATAATATAACATTTTATCTTTATTTCTACTCAACTTTCATTTTGTTTATTCCATTAATATATGCTAAATCAATCGGTAGTATGTACTCAGTATTTTGCATATAGTAATACACACAACACACATTAGCACAACTTAGACCAATCACAAGAAAGAATAACCGGTTATTCAACCAATCATTAATACAAGCATATTAGAAACACTCTAAATTTATCACAGTCATAAATTATAGATAGTTATATAAATCAATGCTATCCACACACATCATCATAACAAAGTAGATTCATACACATTGCTACAAACTTCAAGATGAAATCACAAACTTTCCACCTGTAAACCAACTGCCTTGATTCTCTTTGCTGTTAGTTTTATCTATTGGGCATTTAGTCAACTTGGTGCCTAACATTGAACTCTTTGATGTTAGTGAAATATTAATTTCTTTCCTCGATTGTAATGACACCATATATGGGAGTTTTTTATTCACAGTTGGATCTCTTTGACCTGCTACTTGCCATGTCAATGCGATTTGCCTATTTACAACTACTCTTGCTACCTGATTCCAATAACTCAACTACTTATTAAAAAACAACACTCCATTTACATTTTTGAAGTGTTTGCATCCTGGCTTTACAGCAGAGGAAGTAAATATATGTTGTGGCAACTAACAAATAAATATAAATAAAAATATGCATTTGCAATAGTAAAGCTTTTAAAAAATTGATATCCAAATGATTTTCTATGGGAAAAATTAAAAATCCTTTAAAAACTTTAGGGTGTGTTTGCTTTCTTGATTCTTCTCGTGCTCGATCAGTAGAGTCCATCCATTATATTTAAAAATTATTTGGTTTCACTTAATTCCAGGGAGGTTTACCCATATTAATCTTTAGATGTTGGGCCCCCCCCCCCCCCCCAGTTTTTTGTTTATTTTATTTTATTTGAATTTCATTGATTCATGAATATGTAAATTCAGCATCTTAACTAATTCAACATCTTCAGATTCACAAACAAATTGAATGTAAACTAAATTTTATCCCTGATTAAGGTTATTGAAAATTTTTAATGGATATCTAGATGAGCATGGGGATGATGGGCGGGAGTGTGGGAGGGAGTACGGGAGGGAGCGGAACGGGGTGGTTGAGTGTTGGAGGTGGTGACATTTTGGCAAGCGGGGAGGCTGGCCTTTGGGGGACGGGGAGGTGTGGCATGGGCATGGTGGTGGTGGTGTCTTGGGGAGAGGTGGGACAAAGGATGATGATGGGGTCCTATTCGGACATGGTTCGGGAAAGCCTTTGGGGGCAAGTGGTGATGGTGGCGTTTCAAAGGTTTTTGGGACTACCTTGTCTAATGTTGGCTAGTTGGCATCCAAGCGATGGGGGAATTGAGGCCTATTCACGGAAGGAGGGAGTTATGTGTTTACAAGTTTAACACCCTCCAAGTGAGGGATTGTGAACCCTAGAACTTAGCCTCATTGGCAAGTTCATGTTTGAGGGCATACAACTTTGGATGAACCTTATCCAAGGGTGGGCTACTACAAGTTGGGGGATGCAACTTGTGTAGGCTTTCAGTTTGGCTGACAACAGGCTTTTGTTTGTATTCTAGTTGCTTGCAAACTGTGATAAGGTGTTATTTGGAGGGCATTGGTTTTATGGGGCATGGGGGTTGGCCCTTGCACCTTGGTGCCCGGGGGCCCACTAGGATGTGGATCCTTTTGCCCAGGTGCCAGTTTGGATTCAGGTCTTTCATCTTCCTTTGGAGCTTTGGACACTTGCTTTCTTGAAAACATTGGTTTTTTAATGATTTCATCAAGTTTGACAAGTTCACCGAATCTATGGACTGTATGGGTTATGCCTGATTTTGTGTTTGGCGGTCTTTGGAGTCCAAGGACAAGGTGCATGAAGTGGTTCTTAAACTCCTGTCGGGGGAAGAAATCCTTTGCGTTGAATATGAGAATCTTTCAATGGACAAGATAGTTGAGTGCAGGGAGGCTTTGGGAACTCAATGCATGGTGTGTGGCAAGAATAATCACTCAGCATTGGCTTGTAGAATTCAGACGAAGGCCCCGCCTTGCTAGAGTAAGGAGGAGTGGATAGTGGTGGGGCAGGTTGGCCAGCTTGTGCGGCAGGGGGTGTCTTCTTTGGGTCTAGTGATGCTTGACACTGGGCCCTAGAGTAGCGGATTGATGCTTGTTTCAGAAGTTGGTGTTGGGGGCTAATGCCCGTGCTAGTGTCAAAGGCTCCAAGGGAGCCTACATTGGATTTAGGGTTATGTGGGGAGATGCCTGTACCTCCATCGGTAGGTTTGGAGGCGGATGCCATTGTGACCCCAAAAGGGGAACATGGGGGGACCTTCCATTGCTTATAGATTGGGTTGGGGTTGTGTGGGGGTCACCTTTCTCCAAAATGGTAGATATTTTGGGGTCACAGATGGGGCTGTAGGGAGGCTTCCCTATTTTCACAAAGGTTGGGAGAGTAGGGTGGCCGCTCTCGCTAGTTGCTCAAAGTAAAAAAATGCAAGTGGAGATTGATTTAGGGTTGCAGCCTATCCTAAGGGAGGTGTATAAGAAGCGATCAGTTGGTAAGCCATGAAAATCCTTTCTTGGAATTGCAGGGGCTAGGGTACCCCTTATAAAAGAAATACACTCCAAGATATTATGAGAAGGGAGGAATGTGATATTGTGTACTTACAAGAAACAAAGTTGCAGGCTATGGAGTCCCACCATTTGTAGTGGGTTGGGTGGCAAACACAGTTGGTACTGAGTCATGGTAAAGTCAGGGGTTTGGTAGTTCTGGAAAAGTTGTTGTTCAAGCTAATTGACTCCTTGACGTGGAGCATTACTGTGCGACTTCCTAAGAAGGAAGTTTGGCTTACAAACTTCTATGGTGCCCAGATTTGGGAGGAACAACTAGACAAGTTGTAGTATGTTGCTATGCTTGTTGATCAAAGGTAGTGGATCATGATTGGGAATTTCAATCAACGCTTGTATGCGTGGGAGAAAATGGGTAACAACATGACTGATTCACTGGGCAATTAGCACTTCTTGGATTTCTTGCAGGTGCATGATTTGGTGGACATGGAGATTACCGACTACAAGTTTACCTAGAGCAATTGTCATAGGGGAAAAGATCTGGTTTTGTCCAGGATTGATTGTGTCTGGATCAGTATTCACATCTTGATGAATTTTGATGTACAAGTGGTGGGGAAGGAGAGGATGGCATTTGACCATCGGTTGCTCTATTGTTAGGTGGGGAATCACATTTCATTGAGGTTTCCCCCCTTCCAGTTTGAGAAATCTTGGTTGTTAAAGTCGTGGCTCAGGCCACTGGAGGTGCATATTTGGGTGGGCTATCATTTGCAAGTGGACCCTAGGGATTTCTTGAAGGCTCAGCTATGTTGACCTAAACAGGCCAGATGTTCCACCAAAGTAATGGAGAAGTTTTCTTTTCAGGTTGAGCATGTGGATCTTCTATCATGTTTGTTGTCACTATAGGCTCGACAAGAGAGGGGAGAAGCAGTGGATGTGGAGGAGTAGTTACTGTTAAGTTATAGGAGCTTGATGTCGAAGAATAGACCTATTGGAAGTAGCGTGCTAGAGCTACTTGGCTAAAATGGGGGGATAGAAACATGAATTTCTTCTTTGCTACTACTAAGGCTAATCACTTGGCTAAGGAGATTAGACTGGAGCTAGACAAAGTCTCTTTGATTGACCCATAGGATGTTGCCCATGTGATGCATTCGTACTAGGCTAATATCTACGTGTATGCTAGGATGTTGTCTATTTCAGTTCTAGTAGAGCCTATTCTGGGGGTGATTGAGAATAAAATGCTTTTGGAGCCCTTCTTGTGGAGGGAGTTAGAGGAGGCGTTGGCTTCCATGAGATCGGATTGGGGTTCTAGATCAGATGGGTGGTTGGTTGAATTTTTTGGGGATTTGTATATGTGCTAGGGGTAAACTTGCTAGATTCCTTCAACCTAATGTTGCAACAGAATTAGGTTTGCCACAAAATTAATTGCTCTAGAATCATTCTAATTCCTAAGGTTGCCACCCCCTTGGACCCTTTGCAGTTTCGTCTGATTGGGGTGTGCAATACTTTGATTTGGCTATTCACGAAGATGCTGGTGCGGCTGGGGTGGCAACTTCCTTGTTGATGGCATGCTTGGTTGGGAACAACCAAGTTGGTTTTGTCAAGGGGAGATATCTTCATGATCAAGTCATTTTGCTTCAGGCGGTTATGAACTCAATTCATGGCACTGGGTACTTGGGTATGTGTATCAAATTGGACATTAAGAAAGCATATGATACCATTAGTTGGGATGTCCTGGATTTGATCCCAAGTTCATTACCCTTTGTATTCAAATTCAAGCCTTGGGGGCCTATTCTTTTGACATAGGTGGTTGTCTGTGGGGGTTTTCCTCCTTGGACAAGGACTGAGACAAGGGGACCCCCTTTCACCTTATTTATTCATCATTGCTATGGATACTCTCTAGATGTATTGTAAGGCTGAAGGGATCTGGGGGCTAAATGTTGTTGGGATTGATTGCCTAATAGAGCACCATGTTGATGACACGATGATATTCTTGTGTGCTTTGGTTCCATAGGTGTAGGCCATTAACAACACATTGGAGAAGATGGCATGGGAGATTGGGTTGGAGGTGAATAAAGGAAAGTGCACAGTCCATCTTGCCCAAGCATCTAGCTTGGTTAAGGGGAGGATCTTACAGGTACTAGGAATGCTCACTGGTTCAATGCATGATGTTTTCCTAGGGCTTTTGATTTTTGCTTGGAATCGGAAAGAAACTGAGAATACTCTTATTTGCAAGCTACAACAAAGGATGGAGTGTTGGACTAATCATTTTTTAATGTGAAAAGGCTGGATTTTGTTGGCAACTTCTGTCATGTCATCTATGGCTTAGTTCATGATGGTGGTTGCAGCACCTCCCATGGTTGTCATGAATAAAGTGGACCAGATTGGTCGCAAGAAACCTGGAATACTGTTTTTTGCAAGCTACAACAAAGGGTGGAGCATTAGACTAATTTTTTTTAATGCAAAAAGGAAAGATTCTACTGGTGACTTCTATCTTGTTTGCTATGGCTTAGTTCATGATGGTAGTTGCAGCACCTCCCATGGCTGTTGTGAATAAAGTGGACCAGATTATTAGATACTTCATATGGTTTGGGGGAAAGGGGGGCTCTAAGATGCATATGGTGGGATGGGACATCATCACCCACCCCTGAGAGGTGGGGGGTTTGGGAATTCTAAGATTCCAGGATTTCGTTATGATGGGGTATCAAATGTTGGTCAACCATACTATGCAGGTGACTCCTAATCTTGCCCAATGGATTTAGATCATGATGAACCAATATACTCAGTGGGAGGTAGGCTGTCAGGATTCACTAGTTTGGAGAACCATTTGTGCACATGTCAGTGCTATGATAACACCGATATGATGGGGAAATCACCCCAGGATATCATTAAGAGGAAATTTCCATGAGTAATGGGCTAGCGTGCCTTGTGGAAAGGTTGATTGCCAAAAAAAATCAAAGTGTGTATTTGGCTCATTAATCATAAGTGACTACTTGTGTAGGCTATTCTATGGGCCCATGGGCTCAATATTGCTAAGGTGTGCCAGACATGCCTGAGGGAGATGGAAACTATTGCCCACTTTGTTGACTAGTGCCCATTTATGATTGATATTTGGCAGTTGTTGGTGCACCCCACCCCCAAGCCCATGTTTTAAATGGGGATTCAATAGGCATTGCCATGTTATGTGCTTCTTGGAAAGCTCATAATAATCTAATTTTTCATGCTTTATGGATTCCTTCCCTGGCTTAGGTGGTGGCGCAAGGGTAGAAATTGTCGTAAGAAGTGATTGTTGCAATGGGTCGAATGTCGACCTTTGATCTGAACTGCATGGGGTTCTAGTGGAACGAGGAGTTGTGGTTGATGATTTGGAATGTGGGTTGGGCTAGGGTGCTGAGTTAGTTATAGGGGGGACTTGGACTTGGTGGATAACACCTTTTTCCACAATTGGTAAGGTGATGCTACCACTTTCTTGGGGGTCCACATCCTGTTGATAGAAGAGGTGTTGATGGTTTGTCTGGGTGTGTTGGCTGATGGTAAGGTCATTCTTCCTTAGGGCCATGGGTTCTAGGATGCGTAGGTTTTTTTCGATGGGGCCATCACCAAAACCGCTAGCAAGGAGGTTCCTAAATCTGCTCTGTCATTGATTTTATAGGAGGCAACAGAGTTGGTAGATCATTATTTTGTGCAATCAAGTAATGCTTGGAAGCTGTGCAAGGTCCACTTCTCCTTTTTGAAGTGCCTTAAGCTTGGTCGTAGGCTTAAGTTGCTTTGTTTTTCCTCAAGGTGCTATGGCAACAATGTTGGGGTCACCACTCAGGACTGATTCTTGCTTTTTGGAGGGTGGCTTGCCTAGTTACTCCTTGTCCTTCAAGGTCAAAGCCATATGTGGTTTACCGTATGAGGCTTGTGGGGCCAGGACGGGTTATGGTTGAGGTTGTGCTTGAACTGGTGCATGATACTTCTATTCTTGTGTGGGAGATGACATCTTGGGAGGGATTGCATGCTCTGTTTGGCCTTGAGATGGTTGTTCGCGATGAGTTGGAGGTGGCTAATGCCAGGATTAGGATCCTTGAGGCTACAAAGAAGAAGTTGGCAGCCATGATAGATGTGGCTAGGAAAGTTGTGGTGGTTGTGGAGGCCAAGGTGGCTGAGGAGGTGATTGCTGCAGAAGCTAAGGTGGTGGCGCAGGCCAGGAGGGAGGAGCGGTACCTTTGGGAGGTTAAGTGGGAGGCTCAAGAGTAGGAATTCAATAGGTGTCTAATGATGGCAAAGCACTAGTTCACTAAGAGAGAAAAGGAGCTAAGGTGGAGATGGGACCTAAAAGAGTTGGCCATTCAAGTGGCTCTGGAGGACTTCATGCGAGGGCAGATTTGGATTGAGCTATTGTAGGCAGAGAACTGTAGTGCAGAGAGGGAGCGGGCTGAACAAGAGTAGAGGGAGCAAGAGTAGTAAGAGGCAGAGGAGATGCAAAGACAAATTGATGACGCCCAGGAGCAGGGGATCAAGATGTGGTTGCGGTTAGGCAAATGTCCATATGTTGTTATGGTCATTTGTTGCAACATGTCTTAGGGGGCGCTTCACTGGCACATTCGAAGAACCATCGCTAAAATCCACCCAAATGGGAAGGGTATGGCGGAGGAGCATGCACTTAAGGCTGAGGTTGCAAAGGAGTTTTAGTAGGCTATAGTATTTTTCAACACTGAACAACATCTGATGGTGCTAGACGTGATTCATGCTCAGGAGCGGGTGACTTGTTATTGTCTGCAGCTATCTAGATGACTTTAGGTAGGAGTCTTTGTTAGGATGGATGGTTGGGTTTAATGGGTTGGTTTTGTCTATTTGCCTATTTGGTTTTGTCTTTGTGGGCTTTACTTTTTGTTGGGACAAGGGTGGACCCCATTGTACTTTTGGTTGGAAATTTTGTTGTCACTTGGCATAAGTTGTTGAAGGCATTTTTGATCTAGTGGAATGGGGGCGTTGTTGAGGTTGGGGTGTTGTTCTCCCTCTTGATGTTGGGGGTTTGGGGGGTGGGGGAGAGGAGGAGTGGGGTGTGGGATTGAAACCTCATAGTGTTGATTTGGATTGCTTTTGTTGCTTGGTGGATCCCACTTGTACATATTTTCGATATCATTAATACAATTTGTGTAGTGTTAAGTACTGTTTTGGATAGTTTGTTTCATTTAGTTTTATTGAATATGATTTTAAGGGTTTGTGTAGTATTGTTTACTCANATTTGTGTAGTATTATTTACTCACATGTGAATATCATAAGGAAGTGAATCATGTTTTCATAAGTGCTTTTAATTTAGCAACTCATTTTTTTAAAAGAAAAGTTTGGGTTATCAAATTAATAAATCCGCCAAGTCTATGTACAATCAAAAAATAGGCTAAGGGGGGAAAGCACCCCAAAGAAGGGGTCACCAACCCCCAAGCTAGAATGGGCCAAAAAAACTTCAACCAGTAAAGTGAGAACCTCCTAGACATCCACCTTGGCTAGACTCAATGGACCCTAGTCCAAACCCACATCCCCAACCAAAAAATATTCCCATGTACCCACAGACACCCAAACACAAAGAAAAATCAACACGTCAGGCACAACCATGGTTGACCAAAACCGCACCCAAAGAGGGCCCCAACTGGGATACAAAATAGCCTTAACAAGGAAAATCGATTGGAACCAAACAACCTTCAATAGGCATAGAGGCAAAAACTTCCTCAGATATGGCGAGGCAGCTAGACACAATTGCAAGTAGTGCACTCCTATGCATGGATGGCATAGAGCATGGCTTGATGTTGTTCCATGTCCACAAAAGCAGTAGCCTCTTGGAATCTTTTAAATTTTTCTTTCTTCTGTGTGCATGTGGCCATCCCCCTTTCCATCTGGGTGCAGTTTAGTAGAGGTTCTCCTTATGAAGCATCAAAGCATCAACCAAGATGAATTACTATTAATATTCATTTTAACATAAGACATTTTCCCTCACAAAGCTAGGATTTGACATTGGTTTTGTGTGCTCAATCCTGTTGTTTTTGTAGCTACTTGGCTTCCAACCGATCTTGCTCTCTATGCTCCTATTCCTCCTCCTCCTGGATGATGCTATTTTGTTCCTTCTATAAGATCACCTCTTTGAGATGCTTGTGGATCTCATCCTCAAGTGCAACCCTATTTTCGACCTTAGCAATCTCCCTTTGTCATATGGTCTCTCTAGCCATCTCCCGATTGCGTAACTCAAACTAAGACATTTGATGTTGGAACTCCTCTTCATGCACCTACCACTTAGCCTTCCAAAGGGCCCTCTCCTCCCCACAAGCACATTCAACTACCTCAGCCATATCACTCTCCTTAGCTTTAGCCAGCTATTGTACTTCATAACCAACTCATCTAGGGAAGGTGATCACCCAATGGCCACATCTGCACTTGAGGGCACAATCCCTGCACACACCTATGCAGGAAGCCTAAGCATATCAGACTTCTCATTCCCCTCCACCTCCAACCCCACTCCCCAATACACATAGTCCCCAACCATTCCCCCCACCCTTGCCCCCATGACATGGCAAGGAAGGAACCCCAGTGCCCACAGAACTTGTGGTACAATAGCCACCAAAGTGCTAAAATAAGCCCTGAGTGCCTCCCACATTGCCCCCACCGCAGTGAGGCTAGAAAGAATCTTGGAATGTTGATAGCATGCCCTAGCCATATCCATTTCAAGAACAAAAAATGTACCCCTTGTAATTTCCACATGTTTCTTGATTGAACGAAGAATCTCTCCACAAGCTCAATGACATCCTGCATAGCTACGGCAGAGCTTTCTTGAGCACCTACCCACTTTTCGTTCTTGGTACAAGGCCAAGAAAGATATCCTCAACATCTTGCAGCCCCCTCCCCATTGGGAGAATAACCTCCCCTCTAGTTGGAGTTCCCAGAAGCCATGCTAGTGCCTGCTTCATAAGCTCAATCTGTAAACCTTTGAATGTGGTGAAGTCCATAGTCCAATTTCTAAAGAAAGAATTGTCAACAAGTTCTAGGTCTTCCACAAGCATGGGAGGAGGTATACCCATCCAAGCCTTTCCACCATTGCCCATAACGACAGTTTCTCATGAAACGTCGTATGCGACAGCTCAAAAGTAGGAGTCACCCCAATAGTCACCAACACCTCCTGCCACAACCTCAAACTGTTAGCAACAACTTGCACAAGTAGGGGAAGTTGCAAACCTTGAAAGATCTAATTGTTACGAGCCCACTAGATACTCCATAGTACAACCACTGCCTTGGGAGTCATTATTCAATTTAAGTGGTAGTGGGATTGTGATAGCCTACCAAGTGGTAGTCACATATGGGTAGCACCAAATAAAATGATTCAATGTTTTAGGTCCCCTGTACAAAGTAGGCAAACATCATTAATATTTAACCTCCAACTCCTAAGCACAACCTGCATAGGAAGCGTAGCATGGCTCACTAGCTAGATAAAAGCCTTTATCTTTTCGAGAAGCCTACCTTTCCAAATCAGTCTCCAACCCTCAATCTTGGGGTTCTTATGCTTAATGATTTAGTGTGGTTGCTCCCCCAGCATCCCCCTCTGCTCCACCTTATGAACATGGCTGCACAAAATTCTCCAAATGAGTGAGTCCTAGTCACCCGCCCCCATTTGTGGTATTTTTTATTCATTATCTGAATCCATTGGGCCAATCTTTCTTCTGCATGCAACAATCAGTTAGTAAGCCATTGATACCCCATATCGATTGCATCAAAAAATTTAAGAACCGCAAAACCTCTGGCCTCCTTGGGCCTAGCCATAGAATCCCAACAAACAAGATGCATATGCTTACCCCCTTTACCCCATGAATAAATGAAATCCCTAGTTAATTGGTCCATGTTGAGGATGATGTATTTAGGAGGCGAAGCCATTAAAGTTGTAAATCTAGAAATGACCAAAAGGATAGACATAGATAGGACAATTCTTCCATTCTTGGTAAAAAAACATGATGTCCAATGTCCAATCCACTGTTGCAGCATCTGAACCAACTTCAACCAAGCTTTCTTCCTATGCCAAACAAAGATAGGCATGCCAAGGTAAAAATCATGATTTGTGTTGAGCAATATGCCCAACACCTGGGTAATTCTCTCCCTCGCACATCCATCAGTATTGATAAGGTGAAGTGCAGACTTCCCTTTGTCAAGTTGAATTTTGTTGCCATCATATCGAGTGCTATGTATACTGCAATTGCTTGCAACACAACAACTCGTGTAAACAAAATCATGTTGTTTGTGTAATGCTCTGCTAAACAATCCACCCCCACAATTTAAATCCCTTTCACCCCTTCCCTTTTACAATACTCTTGCATGGTATCCATTGCCATGATAAAAAAATAAGGGGACAAAGGATCTCCTTGTTTGAAACCTCATTTAGGGGAGGAAAACCCCCAAATCTTCTTGTCGATGTTAAAGGAGTAAGCAGCTAAAGACTAAAGATGTATGTAAAGGTTAACAAAAATAGGATGAAATCCCTTGCAAACATGATTTCTCTCAAGGCATCCTAGCTAACCGTGTCATAGGCTTTTGTAATATCTAACTTGAGACACATATTAGGGTACCTTGACAATTGAAGGGAGTGAAGAATTTCTTGCAATAGAATCACCTAGTCTTGAATGAATCGCCCCTTAACGAACCTAGCCTGATGCCTTCCCACAAGCGTCGGCATGAGAGGAGATAACCGCCGCACCAACATCTTGGTAAACAACCTAAGCAAGGTATTACAAATGCCATTGAGATGGTTCTGTAGGGTTCGTCGTCTTGGGGATGAGCACAACCTTGGAACAGTTGATTTCGCAATGTACCTGATGCCATTAGAACATAAAATTGAAAGCATCCAACGTATTTTGCCCAAGCACATCCACAAACTCCCTAATGAATTCAATAGGCCATCCATTCAGCCCAGGAGCCTTATCGACCTTCAGAGTAGCCATGGTGGCCTCCAATTCAACCAAGGTGAAAGGTTCAAGCAGGTGATGATTATCTTCCATACCAAGCACTCTCTGCACAGGGACAGAAAGTGGCAAGGTGTCATGGCAACACCAAATGTTAGCCCAATAGGTTTGAAGTACCTAGGCAATTTTCTTGGGTTTGGATCAGAGTGGTCCTTTTGTGCACCAAGTGATGAATCTTCTTGGACTGGCCATTGGACTTTGCCATGACAAAGAAAAAATGAGTGGGTCTATCCCCATCCTTTAGTCATTTGGCCTAGGATTGTTGCTGCCAGTAGATAGCCTCCTCCTCTACTAACTCTTGAAGATCCTTAAGGATATCCCACTCATTCTCTTCAAGAGACTCCTTAAGCTCTTGGTGGGCTTGTATGTCAACGAATTTGTTTTGTAATGCCTCTCAATGGGTACGAAAAGCATACTTTTCCTCCTCCTTTGAGAAAATCTACCTTTTCAGTGGGTTGAGGCTGTACTTGAGAAAGTCTTGCAGCTCAAATCTTTGAGACCAATGGTCTTAGCTAGGGCTTGGAAAGATAAGACCTCTTGAAATAGAAAGGTGAGAAGGCAAGGTGTGTCATCCTATCAACTTGGCAAATTAGTGACTGATGGTCTAAAGCCTGTCTTTCTTTTCCTAAAACTTGAATGTCATTATTCGTTAGGGTATGAGGACTAACTCAAACTTTGTCAATATGGGACAGAACATGATCCTTCCCCTGGTGCCTATTAATCCAAGTGAAGAGGTAGTCTTTTATCTCCATGTCCACTAGATCATGGGCATGTAGAAACTATATGAATTGACTTCATCCAATGGGTTTAGTAACCTCCCCATTGGAATTCTCCCAAGCATGCAATCGTTGGTTGAAATCCCCAACCAAGATCCATTTTCATCTATCTAGAATCACCAAAGAAATCCGCCTAAGCTTAGCCAGTTGCTCCTCCCAAGATTAAGCTCCATAATAGTTGGTAAGCCAAAAGCTTGATGAAACCAACTAAATAGAGATACTCTAGGGAGAAGAATTCACAAAATCAAAGGACAGCTTGGAAAGAATAGCCAAACCCCTAACCCGACAACAACTAGGGATAAATTATGTCTGCCACCCATCCCATTGTAGCACTTGCAATTCTTTGTACTACAAATTTTTCTCTTGCAAAAAAATGACATTGTAGTCTTCCCTATGCACAATATCCTTTAGGGAATTTTTTTTATAGGGTGTACCTTGACCCCTACAGTTCCATGTCATGATTTTCATGGTCTACTAGTAGGCCTTTTTCAAGGTTTTTTGAATGCCCAAATCAATTTCCAGTTGTGTCTTCTTATTGTGAGCAAGTGGGGCTAGCAGCCTATCAATTTTCCCAGAGTTCGGCAAGACTGGGAACTTGCTAGGAGAATCCACTACCATCCCTGGAACCTCCACAATATGTGGCATCAAGGAACCACACACCATAGATACCCAATCCCCTAGCGAGGGTAGATCCAATCAGTCAAACCCATGAATTTCTACCCCTAGCCCCTCTTGACCAACAGGAGCATTAGCCTTCAGAGTGGCGGGGAAGCCAACTTGCAGACCAAACCCCTCCACACCCCCACCTTTTGACTGGATGGACCAAACATTGCTAGGTTGTTAAACGCTAACCATTTCTGAGTAACCAAGTGTTACCCATATGTTCGAAGGGGTTATGGTTGTGTATTTTAATTAACTACCTAATTAATCAAAATTAATTATTGAATGCATAACGTTAAATGTGAATTGCATGAAATCACAATGTATAAATGCATAAAGAAAGAAAGTCTCAAGTGCTGCAACGATGAATCAAAGAGCTCATCTTTATTGCCAACACAATAATGTGTTCAGGTACATCAATGCTTGAATAAAGATCTGATTACACTTAGACTTCTTGTTATGGACACTTGGAAAATATTCTAACTCTCGAATGAACAAACTGCAAGAATTTCCCTACTTGATTGAAAAAAATCTCCCCTGAATCATGTGCCCAAGGGTTGTATTTATAGGCCCATGAGTACCTCACAATATCGCATGTCTGATATCACATCTTAGCTGCGATATCACATACTCGATATTATGTATCCAATATCACGGCCACCTCGATATTGAATACCTGATATCGAGGCTCATGTAAAACACGATTCATCATACCCCCATGACTGAATGAAAACTTGTCCTCGAGTATAGAAGAAGAGGAACAAGTCCCTTACAAAATATATTAGAAGGTATGGAATGTTTGACTGACATGCAAAGTGACACAAAGGAAACAGAGAAATACAGAAGTGCCTGAGCATACATCATTAGAATTATGTACAAAATTGGGTGTTCATGATAATAGGAAAGAACACCCTCAAATCCAATGGAAATCCAACCCCTCTTGGCAATAGAAAAATGAGGGAGAGGTAGAAGAGATCCAGTGGTCATGAACAATCTCCCATGAGTGATATTGCTGCATCATCCTTGGTGAAGATAGTCTCCCTTCTAGTCCATGCTTCCCATTGCAATCACAACAAAATCAAGGATTAGTATATAAAGTGTAACACATAGTGGTTGAATGCCTTATCTCATCAGTGATCATACCTAGCTAAGTTGTGTTTGTGGTAGATTGGTTGCTTGATAATGTTAATGGTAAGACTAAAAAATAGGTTAGGTAAGAGAAGCGGTCCATAAAATTTAGAAAAAGCTTAATACAAGGAATGCTAAAAAGAGGGTATAGAAATTCACAACAATAAGAAGAAAGAATTCACTAAAAATAGCTGTGAAGATGTGCATAATTGGATGGCATTGATGGGGTAAATAAAAATAATTTGATTGTAAAAATGTCTAAGGTTAAAGAACTTAACTTAAACAAACCAAAAGATATGCAAGTGGGTCCTCCCTAAAGTAGGCACAAGCCTTTTATGCCCTTGCATAACTTCAAACCAAGGAGTTTTTGGGCTTCGTGGATGATTAATGGTTATGGAAGGTTAACTACAAAAACCCAGACGTAACTGACTAAGAATCTTAACACATCAAACTAGAACATAGAATCAAAACATGAAATCAATAGTGAGATGAGACATGAAAAGCATAGATTGATGAGAGAGAGAATGGAATGAAGTTCCTAATTATGATCATATGAAGTCCCTTGTGGAGTTTGTGATTAAATGACTCGATAGGATCTATCCTTTGTTTAGACCAAAACCAACCACTTTTAGTGACTTTGCATCGACATTCTAAGATTAGTCCATCCCTTGAGACACAAGAATGCTCCCACAAAACAACCACCATTCCAAATTGGAGAAGTAGGAAGTGAAAAAGGGCCTTAGTTAGAGGAGATAAGACAAGTTTCATAACTAGTGCTTATAGCCCTTTTATTTGGTCTAAGGGGTGTGCTTTGGATTCCCATATATATATATTTGAATGAGAACCACACCATGCAATGAACCATGTGTTTTCACATTTATTTTGTCCAAGGGGTGTGCTTTGAATCCTCATCTTTTTTTTATCTTCTTGTTTTTTTTTTGATGAGGGCCACGCCATGTAAGGACTTATTTGACTTCCTGTTATGAAATCACATGGAATGGTAAGAAGTTCACAAGAATACTCCTGCACACAAGAAAATGGAAAAGCACGAAGAATACCACATCCCCTTAAAGCCACACCCTGTTCTAACCTTTGAATCCTTCCCAATTCTAGAAACTACACAAGTCACAAATTTATTAAGGTTATATTAATGAAAAAGGCATTGCATGTTTCCAAAACAAGGAAAACCATAGAGTGTGGATGGGTGGATGATGTGGCTCACTACCTATTACATGAAAAGAAACCATGTCCTAGTTGTCAGTAATGACATTCAAAGTTAGAAACTAGACATCAACAATCAAATCATAAATGATACATACCACCACTGAGTAGCACATTAGCATCGTACTTGGCACCTTATTAGCAAAAAGAGTAGAGAATTACACCAAACATAAGAAAATATAAAAGAAAGTAAAAGATATTCAAGAAATATTAAATATACTAACGATGGTGTAAAACAAAAACTTAGAAAAGATCAATAACCTAAAAAACAAAAAGATGTAAAATAAAGAATATGAAAAATAGAAAACCAAAAATGTGTAAAACAAAAAGTTGAAAGACTAAGGAGCCACTTAAAGTGTTAGTATGGATGGCCATCTTTCCCACGACTAAGTTGGAAGGAGGAGATCCAAAAGATTAAGCGTGGTTGTCCATCTTGCTAAGTGTCTATTGAGTTGGTTGGCTTGGGCTCATGGAAAGGTTTCAGTTGTTGGATGTTGACTAATTGCTTCTTGTTTGGGTTATCAGGTTTATATATGATCATGGCCCTAGATGGAACAATCTCTTCAATAATGTAAGGTCCTTCCCACAACGTTTGAAACTTGGTTTGTTGAGGCACGTGTGCAAGATTCTAGTACAGAACCTTATCTCTTGGTTGAAACTTGACTTTTCTTATTTTGAGGTCATGGTGTTTTTTGTTGAATACCTTATGCACTTTATTGGATGATAGGGCCATTAATCGAGTTTCATCTAGCAAGTTGAGATTCATTAATCTTTCCTTTTGTGCTAGACTTAGATCCATGTCAAGGTCATAGGCTGTAGAGAGTGTTTGGAGCTTAGATTGAATGGGCAATGTTAGTAGTTTTCTGTACACAAGCTCATAGGGAGAATAACCTATGGGAAGCTTTCATGTGGAGTGATAGGCCCGAAGGGCATCATTTAATTTGGTGCTCTAGTTCCTTCAGTACTTGCTAATAGTGCATGTTATAATTTTTGTAATTTCCCGATTAGTGACTTCAGCTTCACCATTAGCTTGAGGGTGATAAGGTGTTGTGAGTTTGTGCTCAACCCCCAAGTGCTGCATAAGTTTTTGGAAAGTGGCACTTGTGAAATGAGTTCCATTATTAGAAATTAATGCATGAGGCATACCAAACATGTTTATGATGTCCTATTATACAAATCGAGTAGTAGTAGTGGATGTACAGTCAGTGATAGCTGTTGCTTTTGCCCACTTAGTGCAATAGTCAACCGCGACTATTATATACGCCTTTCCATTTGACATAGGTGTGATGGGATCCATAAAGTCAATGCCCCAAATATTGAATGACTCGAGAGGTTGAATCCATTGCTATGGACCCTCCATTTGAGCTATCATTCCACCATCTCTCAAACAACGATCACAAGCGTGAATGAACTAATGTGCATCCATGAAGATTGTTGGCTAGCAATATCTTACCAAGAAGATTTTTATGGCCATGTGTCTCCCAACATAATGGCCCCCACAAGGGCCTTGGTGAGCATCCTAGAGAATGCATAGTTGATCCATGTCAGGGACACACCAGCGTACTAGGCCATCAGGACATACTTTGTAAAGGTTTCCATTGATTTCCATGAAATGCTTAACTTGGTGAAGAAACTATTGTTTCTTCCAGGTGTCCAGCTCTTGTGGTAGTTCTTGCTTGAGCAGATAAGTAAGAATGGTGTCATACCATCTTGGTTCATTGGGAATTTGTGCATTAATAGCCCCTGCAAAGAGATATTCATCAAGAAATTAATTAGATACGGAGCTCTCTTTCTCCTTGTCATCCCATTTTAGCCATGATAAGTGCTTAACAACCACATTTTTTACAGGTTTTCAATCTACCATTGTGAGATCAAACTTTTGCAAAATCACCAGCCACCATATGACATAGGGGCTTACTATTGGTTTATTCATTAAAAACTGGATGGAACTATGATCTATGTCCATGAACACTTTATAACCAATCACATAGTGCTTGAACATTTCTAAGGAAAACACCACCACCATCAACTCTTTTTCTATAGTTGTGTAGTTTAGCTATGCACCTGTGGTACTTTGGCTTGCATAGTGAATGTAATATGGATGTCTTTGATCATTCATCTATGTAAGCACTACCCCCAAAGTATAATTTGATGCATCATTCATCACATGAAATGGCATGGACCAATCAGGTGCTTGTAGAATTGGGGTCTCAACAAGCTTCTACTTCAGTTGTTGAAATGTTGTTTCACATGCAGGGATCCAAACAAATGGTGCATCTTTCTTTGTTAATTTAACCAACGTCTTGACAATTTTGGAAAAGTTCTCGATAAAGCACCGGTAGTAGCCAGTATGATCAAGGAATGACCACACTTCTTTAACTATTTCTGGTTGATGGTTTATTCTTTGGATGACCCTTATCTTTTCAGGGTCCGCCTTGATACTTTCTTTTGAGATATGGTGCCTTAAGACTATGCCTTCCTTGACCATAAGATGGCTCTTTTGCCAATTGAGCCAGAGGTTTGTTTCGACACATCTTCTCAATACTTGCTCAAGGTGGTCTAGGGCTTGCTTGAACGTAGCTTCATAAGTAGAAAAGTCATCCATGAAGACTTCTACCCCACCACCAATTTGTTGTTGGAAAATGCTAAGGACTAATTTTTGAATTGTAGCTGTTGATGCATAAATTTTGGTCATGCCAACACCGGAAAAACTCGTTTGAGGAGACAATTGCCTAGGGCACCTCCCGTATGGGTACGGAAACCCGGGAATAGTCTCAGCTGGAGAGAGCCATGTGACCAAGTGATAGAGAGAGAGAGAGAATACATAGAGAGAAATAAAGCATGAAAAGA
>MNCI01027290.1:90911-104328 GCA_015680685.1 Gnetum montanum
TTCTTCTTTCTTTTTTTATTCTCTTTTTTTTTAAAAAAAAATAAACAAAGGCCCCATGCCAAGCAAGCATGGGCATGTTGGTATCAACAGTAGCTAGGGCATTACATAGACCGAATGGCATTTGATGGTAAGCAAAAGTCCCCTAAGGACTTGTAAAAGTCATCTTCGCCTGGTCCTCTGGTGTGATTTGGATTTGGTTATAGCCACTATAACCATCCTAAAAGCTATAGTAGTTGTCCCCAGAAATGGTGTCTAGCACTTGGTCAACAAAGGGCAATGGAAAATGATCTTTAAAAGTTTCCATATTGAGCAGCGGGAAGTCAATGCACACTTGCCATTTTCCTCCTTTCTTGGGCACAATCATGAGTGGGCTAACCCACTCACTATCTACAATAGGGTAGATGAATCCTTCCTTAAGGAGTTGCTCAATCTACTCTTTGAAAATCTACTTTAATTTGAGATTCAATCACTATTGCGGCTATCGTTTCAGCTTAATGGCAAGGTCAGTGTATATCTGGTGCTGGAATATTCTTGGATCTATTTTTATGAGCTCAGAATATGACTAGGCAAAGGCTGCTGACCATTTTTCCACAACACTCACCAACATCTTTTGTTATGCTACAACAAGTTTGGCATTAATAATGACTGGATTTCCATTTTTTAAGAACACATACTCCATTCTAGTTGGTAGTTTCTTTAATTCAAGGGGTTCTTGTTTGAATTTGTTAGGAATCTCCAAATCTCCCCAATTGATATCATCATTTACTCCCTTGGAGAGCTGGTGAGGAACTTGCTTGAGTTCATCCATACTTACAACATAATCACATGTTAGACCCTCAGTAGGTTCCATGCACAATGCATTGCTGCTAGAATTAGCTATCAGCCATTGGGTGCCTTCTTGTTTTGTGGCTGCTGTGTACAAACATCTTTGGATTTCATCTTTTGATGCACACTGCTTGCATGCAGAGATAGATGTTCACTTTACTAACCATAGCTTCTACACACAATGGCACCCTAAATTATTGTATGTAATACATGAAACCCTCTTCTTCTCGATCTTCCCAAGTTAATTTTCTTTGTATATCTCTAAGGAAATATCTCTAATGGCCATTTTGGCATCAACGATGCTTAACTATGCCCTTCCCATAATAATTGGGAAATCCACCTTGATTACTAGGAAGTCAGTATGATATGATCACCCACAAATAATGGTTGCGATGTCTTCTACTAGTCCCAATGGAACAGTGATGGACTGGTCTACCAGCTCTAGCCCGATGTTGCTTTCTTCAAGGGAGGAAGGTTCCACATAGTGTACATCTTATGCGAGATTAGATTAACACCAAAACTAGAGTCAAGAAGAGCTTTACAAGGCTCATTTCCAGCAATTTGCAAATACACTAAGGGACTTCCAGGATCAGCTAACTTTTTGGATAGGTTAGCAACTCAAATCCAATCAGATATAGCATGGGTCAACATCACGGTATGGATTCGAGATGGATTTTGATTTGAAGGGGACTTGGAGTGGAAGAGTAGGGCCACCAACCACTGGTATGTTTGAGGGCTTTAGTGGATTGCGAGGTCGAAAGAAGGGTCTTTTCTTTGATCATGATTTTGACCCACTTGGTTGGCTAACTAGTTACACATTAACTGACTTCGTAGCATTTCTTTGTTGTGGTTGGGCAGGTAATTCACTCTACATGGACGGAGCAGGTGGTAATTATGTAGAAGGCAGAGGAGTAGGTGCAAGAAAAAGAGGAGCATAAGGATAGTAGGTGGTATCCCTCCTTGCATATGGCAGTTAGTAAACTTTAGGAGGGTAGTGGTGAGGTTGTTAAGTAGAAACATGACCAAAAGAGTCTCATGGAGATAAAGGTTGCTGAACATAATAAACATAGAGATCTGGTTGCTGGTAGGGGTACTGCTATCTTGGAGGTGCCAACACTCACAATTGTAGTTGTTGCCATTACTAATAGAATTCATAAGGTTGTGGTGGAGTTCCACTTGGATAATACTACTGTGGTTGGAGAAACTGTCGAGAGTTGCCTTGTGGATAAGGCAATCTTTTGGGTGTTTGCCTTTGTGCAAGTTGTGGATGTAAGGCATACACCCTAGATTCCTACAAGTGTGACACAATTGAACAGCATCCCTTGGGATGTTCATACTAGTAGACGTCACACTCGCCATCATCATATAATTCATTGTCCATAACCATCTCTATTGCAGCCATCTTACCCTTATCCTTACCCTTGGATATGGCATGTTCAGCTTCCTTATGTCTCCAGTGCTCATGCTCATCACTTTGTTACTTGGACTCTTCAAAAATTTTTAAGACAACTTGAAACTTATTATCCATGGAGTCCCATAATTGGTCAAACTTAGTTGTAATTTTGAACTAAAATTTCTGGAGTGGCAAGGTTTTCTGCATAGCCACCTCATCTCTTGTTGACTCATCCTCACTGTCGCAAAATCAAACCCCCTTTTTGTCAATAGAAGGATCCTTGTTATATTCCTCTACACTTTCTCACTTTCTCAATTCTCCCTCCTCCTTGGCTACCTACTTAATTAACTTTTGGATCCAATGGGTGCTTAACTCTATTAGTCTCCCTTGAGCATAGACGCAAAATGTTTTCCTTGTTTCAAATCACAACCTATCTATAATATGGTGGAGTTGGTCAAGCTAAAAATATCCATGGCCAGAACACTTATGCAATAGAGAGTAGTATCAGCCAATAGCAGCATCCAAGGCTCATGATTTCCTTGTTTCCACCCTTGGATTTGCTTCCTTAGGTTGGACACTCGGGAGTACATTTGATATTTGTCATTAAACAATTCTAACATTACACTCCACCATCTAATTGATTCTGGTTCCAAGGACCAACACCAGTTTTCTACTTCCTTAATGAGTATCTTTGGAAATAATTTCAACTTCTGTCAATCGTTCTCAATATTCTGCAAGGCACATGCATCTTGGAAGGCTTGGAGATGATTTTGTGAATTAGTGCATAGCCTCCCTCAAACTGAGGGATGTTGTTCACGTCCAGCCTCTTTATTTTGCTATTCTTTACATGCCTTGTTGGAATCCTCATGGCCTCTGCAATGTTTAACATGCTCTGAGTGGTAAGTAGAGGTTCATCAAGGCCATAGTGATGGTGCCTATGATGTTCTCTACTAACCTTTCTTTCATGGTGGTGGGTCTCTCTGGATCACCCATGCTTCCGATCGTGACTCTCTTGACAGTCCCTTCTATTGTTTCGGTCCCATCGATCACCTCCATTGTGGTCATGCCCTATGTGGCTATGATCACGATCACGATTGCATCGTGACTTCCACTTGTCATCTTTTCATGACTTACTCCTCTAGATCCATTTTTGTCATTGGATCCATTCTGACAAGAACTAGGATTATGAATTGTGGATTGCACATTTTGGTTGAGGGCCCCTTGACTAAAGTCAAAGAGAAGAGTGTCACCAAAGGAAAAGTTCCTAGAAAAGTGTTCCCCTCCATCCAATGGGCCAAGCAGAGATGGAAAAGTGTTTGATCCCTTGCCCTTCGAAAGTTCATGTTGTTGCTCCAGCTGACGATCCCTTAACCGTTGTGCTTTAGTGGGATTGTAATCCCTTAAATCAGGATCTCACATGTCATACTCCCTATGAAGATGTTGAAGTCCATGTCGTGCAAGCATTAGCTGAAGCATAGCTGGAATAGATTGATCTGGTGGCAACACAATGTTGCCTTCCTTGCCATGCCATTGCAGCATTTCATCTTGATGTAAGATGAAGGTGAAGCCTAGTACATACTCATCGGGATGAGCATATACGACTCGGTATTGTTGAGGCACTTGGTTTGTCCTGGGTAGAGATAGGCTCCTCTGAGAAGAAAACACTTTATATTAGTGAATCTATATGCAGTGTGCAGTTAAGATTTAATTTAGTTATAATAATAATTTTTTTTGTAAGATTTGACCTTAGGGTTTGAACAATG
This sequence comes from Gnetum montanum, assembly GCA_015680685.1. Taxonomy (NCBI): domain Eukaryota; kingdom Viridiplantae; phylum Streptophyta; class Gnetopsida; order Gnetales; family Gnetaceae; genus Gnetum; species Gnetum montanum. The sequence continues at coordinate 94,893 of MNCI01027290.1, forward strand.
AGGTTACTAAGTTTCACTAAGTTTAGATAGCACACGTAGAACTAAAGTCCCCAGCAATGGTGCCAATGATGAACAATGAGGTACCCCTATGCCCAACCATACAAATCATAGGCATTCACATGTGATCTAGTCGAACTCTACAGACTTTAATTACTAAGTACACTAGAGCTAAATGATGAGTTCATGTTGTCCATTCATTGTCTTCCTAGTCTGAAATGCAAGTGTATGGTTAAGTGTGACTGAGGCATAAGATTTTTATCATTTTATGTTTTATCAATTTTGAAAAAAATAATGAAAGTGAGAGTAATTAAATGCTAAGTGAACTATTGTCTAATCTAGCCTAACACAAGTAACTGTCCCCACTTCTTGGACACATCCTAAACTTCATGTAAACACTATTAGGTTGTTAAATGCTAACCGTTTCTAAGCTACCAAGTGTCACACGTATGTTCAAAGGGGTCGTGCTTGTGTATTTTAATTAATTATTGAATGAATAATTTTAAATGTGAACTACATGAAATCACAATGTATAAATGCATAAAGAAAGAAAGTCTTAAGTGCTACAAGGATGAATCAAAGAGCTTGTCTTTATTGCCAACACAATGGCATGTTCAGGTACATCAATGCTTGAATAAAGATCTGACTACACTTAGACCTCTTGTTGTGGGCACCTGGAAAATATTCTAACTCTTGAACGAAAAAATTGAAAGAATTTCCCTACTTGATTGAAAAAACTCTCCCTCGAATCCTATGTCCAAGGGTTGTATTTATAGGCCCAGGAGTACCCCGCGATATCGAATGCCCAATATCTCATCTTAGGTTGCAATATCGCATACCTGATATTGTGTACCTGATATTGTGGCCACCTTGATATCAGATACCCAATATTGGGGCTCATGTGAAACACGATTCATTGCTAGATCTTTTATCTTCTTCATTTCCTTGATGGCTAGAAGATATTCTCCTCAAAATATTTCCCAAGTTAGTCTTGAATTTCTTCATATATCGTCTTCTTGAAGTTTTTGCAAAATCTTGGTGCTTGTAGGGCCTTACTTTAGAAATAATTTACATTTTAACTACAAATGCCTTAAAGGAGCCTTTTAGCTCTTAAAGCTCTTGTTCAAGCTCTTGATTTGGCTTGTTCTTAAGAGTCATACCTTTCATAGGTCTAAAGGTAAAACTTGAAGCAACAAGAATGATATCCAAAAGCAAATGCACTAATATCCACAAAGATATTATTTTCATTCAAATAAAACACCAAGCTTAAACATAAAAGTGTATATTTGAAGTAATTCACTTCAAACCCTAGCCTTTTAAATATATTAGTGCTTCAGATCACAAAAGAAACTTGATCTTACAAGATTCAAGAAATATTTGCCAATCTTAGGTTCTCCAAACCATAAGTGGCTATAAAGCTTCAAAATTCTTCAAAATTTCTTCAAAATCTTGATGAAGATCAACAATTCAAGTGTAGAAACCTCCAAACCAAATGCATATGTGTGGATTTCTCCAAACCAAATGCTCTGATACCAATATGATGTGAAGCCTACCTCAAAAACCTTCAAAAAGGATCCATTCCACAAGCTTTGTAAGAAAAATTCAACTTAGAAGAAAGAACAAGATAATGAATTGGAGAAAATTCCCCTTTTTATAAGAAAACTCTGAATATGCACAAAATAACATAAAAAATGAGGAGCTAATCTTAATTCAAACCTCTCCCAAGGATATTAGAGATTAGACATGTTTCCTCTTAATCTGAAATTTCTCATAATGGAGCTAAAGCTCAAGAAAATACACTTATAAGAGATTCTCTTAATCTCTGTCAAGTGCTCTCCCTTGCATCTCACTCAATTCTTCTTGCACAAGCTCTTAAGAGACTTCTCAAATCTTTGACTCTTACTCTTCTTCTTTAGACTAACTTGCTTCCTCTGATTAGCTTGATTAGCCTTCTCCCTTGGACTCTTATTTATAGATTCTTGGTGTGACCTTTCATTTTCCCTCCAATCTGACATTCAATTTGATGTCCATTAAATTTGGCATTAGATGTCTAAAGAAAATAGTGTATGTCTATCTTGAGTGCAAATATGCTAAAGTAGATGTTTTAAAATCATGTTAGATGTCTTGGATTAGGCCTATTGAGAGTGTGTAGATATCTGATATGTAGATTAGACGTCTAATTATAAGGGTATACACCTATCCTGCTAGGACCAAAATTAAAGATGCTCATTTTGAGGTCTAGAATCTCCATACACCTTCAAACAAGTCCCCATAACCCCCAGAACCTCCTAGACTCATCAAAATAAGTCCAAAACACTTCCAAACATGGCAAAACACCTTGGAATCATCATGAAAAGGCTAACACAAGAAGACAAACACAAAAATAACACATACACATCCAAGATACATTGAGGATTACACAAGGGCTAGGTGATGTCCTCATCAACATGCTTCATTAAAAATGTAATTTCAAACATGGATGAATTTAAAATTAATGATGCATATCGAAATTGATCTTTCCAAGTCTAAGAAAGTTTTGATAGCCTCAAGAGATGTTGGAACATGATCTCAATAAGGAAAAGTCAAAAAGAAAGGGAAATACTTGTGTAAACTCAAAAAGTGTAACAAATCTCATTGAACCATACATCAACTATAAACATAGTATATTTCCTTGAAACCTAAATTTCTAAGGCTTGCAAAAAGTATAAAAAACTACCACTTGATATCTCATCTAAAGGATTTACAAATCTAAAATAATTTAACTAAAGTACACCTCAAGACTTATAATCAGCATGATATATTAGAAGAATTATCAATCACTGCAATGATGCCTTAAGTGTAACTTGAACTAGCAACATCTTGCCTAATAAGATAATCTCATTAGATAAATAGAAAGACATTGAAAAATATACTCTGCCAAAGCCTGTGGCCAATAAGATAATAAGACTAAACATAATGCTTTTAAATATCTTTTATGAGAAACTAAGGAGGGTAAGAAATGGATTTAGGATTCAAATTAGATGAACAAAGAATTTAGTTATAAATAGAAATTTTAGAGTGATAGAGAATATACTTAATAAGGAATTTTCAAGAGACGAAGTTGATTGCATAACATGGAAATGAAAAACCATGTATATGTCTTTAAATTCATAAAAATTGTTATGAAGACAAAACGGTAAAATGTTAATGCCAAATGTTATTCCTATCAACATTTGAAAGTTTGTTGTAGATAAATGGATTGCTTGCTTAGTAAATTTACATAACAAAATATAAAAGGAAAAACTATCAGATGATTAGAAGAGAAGCACCATTGTACTTATCTACAAGAATAAGGCAGATATTCATAACCGTGACAACTATAGAATAATCAAGTTTATGATTCACAACACAAAAATATGGGAAAAAGTTATTGAATAATGCTTAAGGTAAAAATCAATAGTCTATGGAATAAGTTTAGTTTTATGCTCGAAAGATCAACTATTGAAGTCATTTTCTTACTAAGATAACTTATAAAGAAAGTTAAATGTAAAAAGAAGAATATTCGTATACTTTTCATAAATTTGAAAAAAGCTTACAATAGAGTCATTCCAAAGATTATTTGATAAGCCAACATGTTCCTATTGGATACATCAAGACTGATCAAGAAATATATGTTAAATCCATGACTTTGAGTTTGTACTATCTATTGAGAAATCATTAACTTTGCTATGAAGGTAGGGTTACATTAAATATGAACTCTAGGTTCTTACTTGTTTACTATTATTATGGATGAGATAATTAAAGAAATATAAGATGATATCCTTTGATGGAGACTTGAGAAAGAACCCTAAAATCAAAAGGATTGATAATTAGTAGAGATCAAATGAAATACATGAAGTGTGATTTTAGTAAAAAAGTAAGTAATGAAGATTAAAATTGAAAACCAAAAAGTCACATAAAGTAATTCATATATTTAGGATCTCTTATATAAGATAGTGATATGAACAATGATGTGATAAACAGAATTCAAGTAGGATGGATGAAGTAATAAGAGGTTAGTAGTGTACTTTGTGATAAAAAAGTTCTCACTATATTGAAGGAAATGTTGTAAAGATCTATTATTATACTTGAAATTATTATGATGTGGAATCTTAGCTAATCAAGAAGTGACAAGTTCAATGCATGCATGTAGTAAAGCTACACATGGTTAGGTAGATGGTTGGTGTGACTAATAAAGATAAAATTAATAATTCTCTTATTAGGAAACATTTTGGATAACATTTGTAGATGAAAATATTAAGAAAAGTCATGTTACATGGTTTGGTCATGTGCAAAGAAGGCTACAGAGTGTAGCTAGTAGAAGAGATTGCTTTGCAATACAACTTTATAAGATTTTCATGATAAGGCTCTTTATGAGCTAAAGATAGATGGCCTAAGTGATTAGCTCATTGTTTGACAACTCAAGTGATTAGTCCACTATCTAACAAGGATTTGTAGTAAAGATTTTGCAAGTTCGAATCATACTTGAAACATTGTTATATTTCTCTATAAATTTCTAAAGTATAATATTAGTTATATGTCTTGAGATGTATATATAGTAATATTATTTTAGGTTCCTACATTCCTCCTCCTTAGGAGGAAATGAGGATGTTGAATCTGAAAAAAATTTAACATTTTTCCTCTTTATGTTTTATGTAAGTTCTATGAAAGTATTATATTGGGAATACATATAGTCATAAAAATTTTAGATTTAGATCCATTCTCTCTCTTTTGTTTTTGTAGAGTTCTATTGAGGGGAATGTGTTTATATTAAATACATGCCCAAGCTATATATCAAACATGATACTTTTATAGAACTTATATGGAATATAAAATTTTCTTAAGTATAATTCAAATTAATAACCTCTTGTCTACAATCCTTATTAGACAAAGAACTAACCACTTGAGCCACCTCTCATTGACTAGAGTTGTATTGAGAGATGTTAGAATCTAAAACAATTTGAGTATATGTATACCTTAAAACATAGAGTCAACTTGATAGTTTAGAAAAACTTAAGAATGACATAACAATATCTTAAGTTTAACTTGAACTAGTAACATTTTATCTACAAATATTTATTAAGTAATGAGCTAACTACTTGGGTAGCTCTCATTGGCTAAAGTTGTATAGAATGTTTGGTCTAGTGGTAATACTCTTGATTTGAAAGCAATAAGTTATGGGTTTGATTCTGGTAGGCAATGCTAGGTTATGAAGTTCTAATTCAACTATATATCTTAGGGTGTCTATGTTACAATTATTTTGGGGCTTCAATGTCCTACATTTGAGTTATCTTAGAGTTATTTAATCTTCTTTGCAAAACTATTTAAGAGTTGTCTTAGGGTTATTTGGAATTCTTTGCATGTGCCCAAACCATCTAAGATATTACACTTGTAACTTATCTAAAATAAAAGTAATTCCAAGTCTTCCTCCAATGTTTATATTGTACAAGGTAGTTTATTTGTTTTAGTAACATTCAATATTTATCTAAACATTCACATTTCTAAGATTGATTTGTTGTGCATACCTCTTTTGTACTACCAAGCATTTAACATTATATAAAGTAACATACCTAACTGTTGTTTGTAAAATTTTTCTTTTAGTTTTATTATGATTCTTTTATTGAAAAGTCTTGAATTAAAAAGAAAAATGCTTAAAATAAGGTGTTAACTTAATTGTAAGAGCCTTGATATGTAAGCCCTAAATTAACTATTCAAGTAAAGTAGAAATGGTTGAAACAAAGTAGGAACTTTTTTTGGATTAAAAACATAACCCTTGAAGGAACCAATTCTTTGAATTACTTTTTAAATTTGCTTAGTCTGATCAACATTGATTTTTTTCAATGAACATTGCTTATTTGAATGGTGTTAACTTAGCAATGTAAATCCAAAAAACTATTACTAAACAATAAAATTTATTGGTTTTTAATATGTATTTATAAATTTTTAGAGTTTGCAACATATTCTTTCATGTAAAAAGCTCTTCTTAATTTGCTTTTATATTTTGTGAAGGAATTATTCAAGCAAAGGAAGAACCTTATTTTGATTAACATAAGCTTGAAGGATAAATTCTTTAACTTACTTTTTCAATTTCTTATAATTTTTTTATAAGTTGAAAATTGGCAATGTTATTGACTTGATTATTTAATTCCTTCTATTTTCTGCTTTTCTTTATTGACATTTCTCTGCCAATGACATGCATGTTACCATAACTATCATCAGAATCCTTTTACCAATAAATATTATTGCAACCTTGTAAAGTGATGAAAATAAAAATTGCCATTATTAATTTGGTTAGAATCTTCCATGAAATATTTTGAAGTTTCATTGATCTGAAAATAATATTCATAAAACTTATCTATGTTAAATTGGTATAGACATGTTATATTTAAATTATCTTTGTACCACTCTTCCTATCTTTTGATAAGTGGTGGACATTCTAGGAAGTAAATCACTTTTAGTGATTTTATTTGCACAAAATGTCCACCCACTTTTCATGCAATTGGAGGTAGTAACTAAGATCAAATACTTGTAGAGAGGGCAACTAACAAAATCTTGAGGTTAAAGACTTCCAATTTGTGCATCCACACACCTGCATAGTAATCCAAAGTTGTTTGGAAGATTAATCAATTTGGAGCAATTGTTCAAATACAATGTTTCTAAAGATGATAGATTCACAATAGCTCATGGCAGTCGGGCTCATGGCAGTCCGACAAGTTATCAGCAGCCCAAAAAACATTAAAGTCTTCAAAGAAATATAAAATATAGTCTTAATATATACATTTTATATTTATACCATCCTGGTACAACTCTTCCCATCTTTTGATAAGTGGAGGACATCCTTCCAAGTAAATCACTTTTAATGATTTCATTTGCACAAAAATGTCCACCCACATTTCCTGCAATTGGAGGCAGTAACGAAGATCCAATACTTGTAGAGAGGGCAACTGGCAAAATGTTGAGCTTAGATACCTTAAATTTGTGCATCTCTGCAAGATTAGAAATTGTAGAGACACTAATCCTCCAAAGTTATCTGGAAGATTGGGCAGGTTAAAGCAACCGTTCAAACTCAATGTTTCTAAAGATAATAGATTGGCAATAGCCTGTGGCAGTTGGACAAGCTTTGGGCAGTGCCACAAAATTAAAGTCTTCAAAGAAGTAGAAGCCCTTATGCTTTCCGGAAGGCCCTTCAATGCAACTTCCTTTATTTGAATCATCCTTAGACAAGGCAAAGTATGCAGTTCGTCTGTAATGTATGACAAATGCGGAGCGCTATACAAGCAAAACGTTACGAGGGATTTCATGTTGGACAAAAGGCCATGCGGTATCTCCCTTAAATAACTCCCTCTTAGAGTGAACACCGTTAGAGATGAGACAACTCCATGCTCATTCTCAACGTTGCCAATAACTGCATTCTCTTCCTTCAATTTAAGGTCTAGGATTGTGAGGCTGCTTGGCATCTGCATGCAAGCAAAGACCACCAATTCCATCATCATGAACAAATGCATGCACCCACTGACATACGTCTACTTAATTTCTCCAAGAATTACTTACTTGAACAGCAATCTAATTACACCAAATTTAATCACATATATACATATTTTAACAAAATGGTTGACTTTTAGTTACCTGTTGCAGGTAGACGGTGCAGTTTGGTGCATAGGCCAGAGCAGTTAGTTGGAGGCAACGCTTCACATCAAAGGGCGGCGGCGAGTCGATTGATTGAAAGAAAATAAGGCTGCTGAAGCCGGCCTTGCACTCGCCTTCTACTCTCATCCCTTGGAACGACATGCCTTCGTAGATGCCAGCTGTACATCGAAAATCCAAGGAAAGAATTCGCAGTGAAGAAGAGATGAGGTCCAGTTTAGAGCATGGCAATGTCAATACCTCCTCACTTTTGGTCTCTTCAGAAATATAAATGGCCTTCACGCCCTGCCAAGTATCCTGCCACAGCTTAAGCCATGAAATATTTGAAATTGTGACTTTGATTTAGTAAAAACATGAAGAACACGGTTTTATGAGAACAAGGTGCAATCTCCTATGACTTTCAAAACCTTTTTTGCTGCACGCTCACCGCCGCCAAAGAAATAGGTAAAAAGAAACTCAGATTTTTGAAATACTTGAAAATGGTTGATCCAGACAGCAATTTTCAAAATTTGTCAGCAAAATTGCATCACATAGCATTGTGTAATTTAAATAACTGTCAAAGTAATTGTATGTTATTAACAAAATTGAAACTGGTAAGGACTCGTGAATCAAGGAGAATAACCGGAAGTTCGGTTGAAGCTTCATGAAGTTCTTATGGGTTTTCATGACTTTTTGGATTCTTGGTGATTATGGATACTTACCGGCAGCGCTTTTTAAAATATCACACAAATGATTTTAAAATATTTAGAGTGATGAATTCAAATTGCAATGAATATCTTATAACGGTATAATAGGTTCATCTTTTAACCATGTTGGATATTCTATAATGAGAGTTTGGTTTGGAGTTGAACAAGGTTGAGGGAAAGAATTCTCTTCAGCCAAAATTCAAATGTGTACAGCCGGCAACATATCCATGATGAAAATATCCATGATGAAAATAGAAATGTTTGATTGAATTTCTGTGTAAGGTATAAACATGTTAATGTTGTAAATAAAACATGTATAAAAAAGTTTTTCATTGCTGTCATTATATGGATTATTTCCTATCTGAACTAGGAAAGAACATAAAAGAACTTTACCCTGTTACCCTTCCTCATGCTTAATAAATAATGCCCGATAAATAATAATGTCTAAATTCCTTGAAAAAATTATGTTATATAATCAAAAAATAAAAATAAAGATGAGCACCTGAAAATCGCCTGATTGTAACATGGATTTCAACTGAGCGACGGTGGTGATTCTGTTTGATTTGCATCTACTCCGACCCATCTCTAATAACACGTCATGCACTTTTCCTGCCTTTTGGTCCTCCACTTGTGGCACCACTCCTTTGCTGTATTCATCAAATGTTGGTTTAACGAGTGCCCTCCTGTCAAGCACCTCCATGGTGTCCTCTCCAAATACGTGTTGTAGGAAAGTCCATTGAGTTCCATGGTAGAAAAAGGCACAGATGTCGAAGAAGGCTTCGGTGTAGCATTGTTGCAAGCCATCCAATGCGAAAGAGAAGAACTCAACATTCTCCTCCCCAAATTGTTCAGCAGAATCACGCTTACGCTGCTGCCGTATCACATCCACGGCCACGTTAATGTTTGTGTGGTACTTCACATATCTGCTCACCATCTGAATTAGCAGAGGAACGCCGCTGCAAACCTCTTTCAGCAAATAATTCCTTTGCTCTTCACTTACCTTATCCGCAACATCGCTCCCCATTTCCTGTTTTAACAGAGTAAGCGCCTCTGCTTCTGGCAAAGAATCCACACTCAATACTTTCACATCA
>MNCI01027290.1:105773-121358 GCA_015680685.1 Gnetum montanum
CCTCATGAGTAGTAAAAGTTGAAGTGTGCAGTGGAGAGACTGCATCATTGCCATTGCAGCTGCAGCAGGCATGCCAACAACGAGAACACACAGACTTGGTGTTACCCATAATTAATTAAGTCTCAAAGACCACAGATCAGAGCAACGATAGATAGGTAGAACAATAGCAGCAGTGAGTGCACAGAAATTTCGGGAGCTTGCAGATCTGCACAAATGGAAGCGTTGTTACTGCATTATGAGAAGTAAGGACGAGGCATATAAGAATCCGAGGACAGCAAGAATAGCTTAAGCAAAGAATTTTTGGGTAGCAATGAAGATTAACTTAATGCAATTGCAATCCATTAAAAAAAGCGAACGGATTCCAAGAAGATCAGGCAAGCAGAGAGTAATGGAGTGCTTTAGATTTATTAAAGATGTCATTGCTGACCTATTTTGCTTTTTAACTGGAAAGGAAACCAAATTGGCAGTGGTGGACAAAAACTGGGTGGCAGACGGATTTGTTTATTGTTATATGAGTATCATTATTACCCATCAATGTCAGTAGGCCGGCGATTACGGGTTTGTTTATTGTTATATGAGTATCATTATTACCCATCAATGTCAGGAGGCCAGCGATTCCAGATCTTCAGATTTGGGGCCTTGGACAAAAACTGGGCTGGGCAGCAGACGTGTGAACCCGACACACAACAACTACTCCTGATCATGATTTGGAAACAAGCACCTTGTATGACTCAAAATGACGGCCCAAACGCTTTGCCAGAAATAATTTTTATACTCACCCATTATTATATAGATAATTATGAAAATTTTGCTTGTCGTGACACAATTTTTTGTTAAGTTGAGATCAGGAATAAAACGTTAAAGTGGGAGAGATTTGCTTGCTGTATGCCTGCTTAATTCCAGATATAAATGGTGGGAGGAAGCAATGGGGTAATTTTCCTTTGGTCTGCCTTTCAAGGTGTGTTTGCATCATCTGGTTTTGTGTGTTTAACTGGGGAATACGTTCTTCCAACTTTTATTGGATTATTAAAGTATTTACCCTCTGTTTTAATTTTCAAAACAAGAGAATCTTGTACAACAGCCAACTCAATCTTGCTACCGTTCAAAACTTAGCCTAGTGATGCTGACATCGTTCTTAATGCGAAACATTTACAGTTTCGTTGTCTTTCAAAATATAAATTCATTGTTAGCATTATTGCCTACATTTTTTTAAATGATTCCCACACCTGTGAATCAAACTTTGCCTACTAACATCAGTTTTTGCTTCGCTGGTTATTTTTAAATTTTTTTCATAAGATACAATTTTTCACCAAAATAAATGAGTAAGAAACTGGCGATCGTAGGGAGCCCTACATCAATTGTTAATAAGATAAGGAAATATAATATTCAAGGCGGTGAGCTTTGTATAATCCTGTCATGTATACCTAATCAGTTATATAATATTCAAGGCGGTGATCGGTTAGTATAATATTCAAGGCGGTGAGCTTTGTATAATCCTGTCACTGCCTTATGGCAAGTTAATGCTGGTCGACTTGAGTCACTGACGGTAGGGTTAGAATTAGGCAAACTCAATGGCCCACAATGTATATCCTATTATGTAGCAATTCAGTCTGACATTGTTTCCAGAATAAACTTAAAATCTTTGAAGCTTAGAATAAAGGCACACCTTGTTATGTTATTTAACCGATTGTATAAAGTAAAGTATCCCAATTTCATACATCAGCAACAAGCAATAAAACGAAGTTAAGAACAATGCTGAAATGGTCAATAAAACGAAGTTAAGAACAATGCTGAAATGGTCATTAATTAAACAACAGGAAACGTAGACAGCTTGCCGAGATCAGAAGTACCCAACTATATACACATAATGTCCTTCTAAAAACGCTTAACTATGGCTAAAATTGCAACACAGACAATACAGTTGTCAATTTCTAGCTCCAAATGACATAGAGCAAGGAAATTGTAATTTTAAATCTGTAAGTTGAACAAGCTCTCTCTTTATTCGTTGCCTCTTTCTTCTTCGTCAAGAGCAGCTGGAAGTTGTACATTAGGTAGGCCCTGTGTCAATGGCAGTGAAGGTATTCCGGCCTTCACTGCCATCGTTTGCGTTAAATTTTTACACATCCTTGCCTTGTCAGAGACCTGTTTCGATGGATTCTTCTGTGCAAGTATGTGCAATGCTTTCTCAGCCGCTGCCTCCTCCCCTTAGGAGTAATGTGTTGAAAAACACGGGACTTACAAAAGTTCCATTATTAAAACTCACCATTACATTAAATCGGGGAACCTGGTCTGGGCCTTCATGTATGCAATAGTAGGAAGGCAGATCGAGGCAGTGTCTCTATGCTAGTTTCTGTAGTGAGTTCTTAAACATCTATGTTCAACTTAATTGTGAAAGAAAGAATGAAAAAAGCAGTGAAAGCTGCTATACCGATTTCTTTCAGAGCCGGACAATTCCACGGAAATCGTGTCTTTCCTGCCCAAATCCCAAGTCCTAAACACTAATGACCTAAAATGCCGGTTGTTGTCAACGTCTCCCGACTGGCCTCTTAAGCGCCGATCGCTGAGCATTTAAGTGGAGAATTTTCCTAAAACGCAATAGTTACTGCCCAATCATGGTAGCCCTATGGCTGACACCATCCGTTTCTCGGTCGCTGCTGTACAAGCAGTCAAGTTAAAGCTGGCAGTATCTAATTCGGTAATATCAAATATCAAACTTGCATCGTGCTGGGGAACTTTCCTTATCCAGGCAATAACGCCTAAGGGATGATTTTTCCTGACTTTCTGTCCAATTTTTGTCTGTTCGTGGCTCGTTCCCTACATGTGGTAGCCCCGAAAAATGCATTTACTGGAACCAAAGAATGAGTGCATCAGCAAATTTCCCACATGGCTGCCGGTGCTGTACGTGGCACGGCAATTGCTGGTGCCGAAGGAGTGCGAGTCCCATCAAGCCGATAGCGCAAAATATTGGTATGCAAATGGTGCAGAAGTGATGGATGCCGTACACGAGCAGATAGGAAAGAGATCAAAGCAAGGTTGTACATGCCGCTTAAATTATTTTAACTCGCTCTCACTTTATGTTTTAAATTTTTGGCAGTGTTGATTGCATCCACGAAGAAGCTGAATAGACCTTACAAAATAGCAAATAGCAACTGAAATATTATTTGCTTATGTCCCTTGAGCTAATGGATGTATTCAGCGGCCAATACAAAATAAATACCTAGAGAAGCACCCTTAAATGTAATAATGTGAAACCATGTAATCTAAATATTAGAAGTTGGTTTTAGATGTTCAGTGATATAAGCTTATTATTTACTTTTACTTAAAAAAAGTAGGTGTCTCAATTATTAAAGTGTTGGGTAGACCTAACGTTTTATTTTTCCTTATTCCTTTACACAAAGTAATACTGCTAGTTTTTTTCTTTTTTTTGGAATGCAGGTTTGAGGGGAGGAAAAGAGTTAGAAGTTGAGGCTGCAGGCCAAGGGAGGTACGATCAAAACTAATAAAACCCTCCCCAGTAGTGGTGAAATAGAAGGATTTATTTTGAAAGGGGGGAAGAGGAAGAAAGGGAATTCCCAAGGGCCCTTTCTAGGATTTCATTACAGAACTAGTCTCAGTGGTGCTTCTAGATGGAGTCTAGTGAGGAGCTATGAATGGATCCAAGAGTCAGAAGGTGTGAACTTGTTAGAGGAGGTGTGCTTCCTCAAAGCATAGGTAGATAAGCTTATACAAGTGGCTCTCCATTTTTTCAATTAGATCCGGTGCTAAATTTTGAGCTAGGTCTTTTTCTTAAACCTGTTGTTTGTTATTCCTACAACTGAGGGCTTTAATTTGTTGTGTGATAGATGTTTCAAGTATTAGGACTCTGTTTTTATTTAAAGTTTATGAGTTTTCAGTTACCTTAAACATTCATTTTCTTAACTTGTTTAATAAAAAGTCATTTTATTTTCCTTGTCAACTTGACAATCTGAACAATTATTTTATATAAATTTCTTTGTCAAGTTATTGATTTGGATAGTTATTTTATTTAAAATTTCCTTATCAAAGTTATTTAAATTATTAGCATCATTAAATTTTTATTTGTTAAAACACAGTATTGCCCTTTCCAGTTGAGACTATTCTTGGGTTTCTGTGCCCATATGAGAAGCATCCTAGGCAATAGTCTTTTTAAATGAGTTTTTTGTGGGTGTTGCTATGTGACCAAAATTTACGCATCAACAACATCAAGGAAAAAAATTTCTAGGAAAATGCGTAACAAGTTACCACCTTAATCTTACTTTGTTTTATTTTCTAATGAACATGGACTTGGAAGGAAGTGAAGCTTGAGCTTAACGGAATGCTTTTTCTGATCTTATTGTTTGCCTTTAATGTGGTGATGGACCATGATTTATTCATTACTTAATGGCTGCATTTTGTAATCCATGTAGCCATCATTTTATAGAATATGTATAACTTGTTGGAGAACAAATTGTATAATAATAATAATAATTGAAAAATTTTTGGTTAATATTACATGGTGATCATTATCTAGGTTGATCCTTAGATGCTAATTTTTCAAGTTGGAAAACATGAGCTTGAGCATGGTGAGTAGCTATTTGAAGAGGTTAAGCATTAAGGTTCCACCTAGTAATCCATTTTTGTTTTATTAGTATTTGATGTCAAAGAAAAGTAATTACATAAGTATCACATCCTTGGTATAAGAACCCTTTTCTTCCTTTTATTGGTATGTTTAGCCCTACTTGAATTTGAACCCTTGATAATTTATTTGCTAAAGTCTTTGTTTTTACTAATAGTATCGATAATTTTATTATATTTTGTGTAAATCTAAAGGATCTTTTAGACAAATTAACTTATGAAAAACACATCAATAGTAATAAATCCTAAGTACAATAGATGTGTCTAACATTCATGTAATTTGAACTTGTCTTATATATAATTCTTTACAATTGACATTAGCAACTTAAATTACTCATACAAACATTGATTACCGATTTTAATGTGAACATCAAATAGGCTAATGTAACATTTCTCCAATGATGGAATCTTTCCTTGAAGTTTTAACATGTTTGGGAATGTTTCAAGGCTATTTTGATGAGTTTAGGATGTTCTGGGGTTTATGGGGACTTGTTTGGAGATGTTTAGAGGTTCCAAGCCTCGAAACAAGCATCTTTGTATTTTGGCCTTGTAGGTGAGACCTCCCAACTATAAGTGAGATGACCCAACTACAAATGAGACATCCCAACTACATATTGTACTAACCCAAATTGTCGGTGTAAGGCTGGAAGGGAAAACAAACATCGAAAGATCATCAGGCAGACATAGTTGACCCTGCCTTCGCCCAAGGGCAAGCTGGAAAAGAAAACGAAGGTAAAGTGTCTTGGATGGTCTACACGTAAATCAACCAAGGACTTCCCCGAGCGTAAACTATGGCCTACGCTGGGGTTATCGTAACTAATGTTGAAACATAAACAGTGCACACGAAATGTAAATAGAAACGTATGCAGAACTATTATTGCAAACAGAACGTAAACATAATGTAAGCTAAATGTAAAACAGAGTAAACAATATAATGGCTTACAGAAATGAATTGTATTGTATTGCTTAAGAAGATGTGCACCGGTCAAAGCGTAGCTGCATGTGTGGATGACAAGTCAAATGCCAAGCCCTGGGGTGATGTGATGTAATGCATTTTAGAAGTGCTTGGATGCGAGGAGTCAAGTGTGCTGAGTGCCCAAGGTTGCTAGTTGAAGCTTCCTAGGCTGTGAAATTTTGAAATTGCTAATGTTCAAAATTGCCGACCCCATTTTATGTGAATTGACAAGGTATTTATAGGGCTGGGCCGGGCTTGGGCACAGAATTCATGAATCGAATCAACGGTTGGGAGATGAGAGGAAAGCGGATCAAGTGATACGTGTCCAATGGACAACCGTATGTGAGTTGGATGTGCGTGGGCAAGCTACGTTCTTGACTAGATTCAATGTATCTTACAACATGTGGCTTACTCAAGCCCATGGAAGCACATACAATTTGGACCTTGAGGGCCTAACAAGCCCACAAGTGAAAATGTACAACAAGAAAATTCGATTCCAGCTCGCTTGACCATGGATCGACTGCTGTAGGATGTTGAGTTGTTGATTCGAGGCTGTTTGAGGCATCTCTGTTCTGCCAGGGCTCCCAGCATGAGTTCTCTAGATCATGGCGTGTCCTCAGCGTGTGTTCAAAGTGTTTTTGTTTGAGTGTGACCTATAGTCACGCTGCACTCGCGCTAGGCAGTCACGCTGGGTGTGACCTCAGCGTGAGTGAACAAAAACTTGCAATTTTTCATCAAATTTTGGAATTTTGAAGCCTAATTCTTGCAGCAAGGATTGGCTGACTGTGATTGATGAATTGAGCCTGAAAGTGCCTTGTTTCAAGCCATTTATGGCAAGTCACACTGGAGTCACGCTGCAGCATGACCACAACGTGACATGACTCGAAATTGATGTATTTTATTTGAAATTATGATTTTGAAGCTTGATTTTCGAGTGTAACTACTATCTAGCTATAGTTGATCCTAAGAGTGATTTGAAATATGAAATTTGAGCCTGGATGTGGCTTGTTTGACATCACTTTGAGTAGGTCATGTTACAGTCATGCTGTAGCGTGATATGTGAAAACCTACAATTTTTGACTTGAAATTTGGGGATTCTGGAGGCTGGGATTGGCATTTGTCGATCATGAACGCTGGGATGAGTTGCACCTTGGAAGTCATGTCATTTTAACTCAGTGTTGGGCTCTTGAAAGTTGGTCACACTGTGGTCACACTGCAACGTGAGTCCAGCGTGACCACAACGTGACATGCCTTTTTTAACTTGATTTTGACGCTGAACGCTGGAATTTTGACGTTGAACTATTGACCTCCACCTTTAACTTGATTTTGACGTTGTTTGGTGTTGCTCATGCTGAGGGTGAGCAATCTGCCTTGGGCAGGTTGGGTGTGAGCTCAATGCCTTAGCCAAATTTTGCCTCTCGGATGCTCGAAAGGGCTTGAGTCATTTTCAAAGTGCTAGGCTGAAATTAGTGGTGTTTCACATATGAGATGTTTCAGCTAAGACTTCTACTGCAAGACATCTTCCCCAAGATGTCTACTCTGATATCCTCTACACTCAAGATAAATCTCTCCTATTTCTCATAGACATCTCACATGGATTTTAATAGACATTAAATTGAATGATAAATTAGAGGGAAGATGAAGAGATAGGGTGAAAAAGATATAAATAAATTTCTTGGGCCTCCAATTTGGTCAAGAGAGTATATAAAAAGAGTCTAGAGAGAGAAAGAGAAAGTGTAGGGATTTGAGAGAAAAGTAGAAGGAGAGATAAAGGCTTAGCAAGGTGCCTTGATGATCATCCTTGTGTGTATGTGATTGCTTTGATTGAGTGTGTGAGAGTTTGATTGAATCTCTTGTCTGTCTTTGGGAATTTATGCTTTCTTTCATATGTAAATTCTCCAATTGAGCAAGAATAAAGTTTTCATTTTTCTTTTCTTATTCAAATTTGTTGTTTTGTAACTTTGAGAGAGCTTGGATTGTGGAATCCATGGGAGGTCCTCATTAGATTGGTATTAGAGCAGCTTGGAATTGAAGACAATTACATTCAACTGGATAATTCTCATCCTAATTGCAAAGAATCACTCCAAATTCTCAAGCTTGGATGAATTCTCTCTTGCAACTTGTTCTACTCATCCTAGGGTTTAAAAATTTCCTTTTGATCCCTAAGTTTATCATATCTTTTAATAATTGGAAGATAATTGTGGAATTGGACATCCATTGTCTTGTAATATCTAGGTTTGAAGATCTTATGCTCATTTCCCTTAACATATGATAATTTCTTATCTCATTCCTTGAGAAATATTGAAAATTTCACCTTTCATTGCAGAATTTTATGTAAATTACCTTTTAGATCAATTTCCATCATGCCTCCAATAAATAAGACAATTCAAGATTTGTCAAGGGACATGGATGGCATGAGAAATGTTCTCAAGCTTATTTTTGAGAAAATTGAAAAGCTTGGAAGGAATAAAGAACATGCTACTTCACCAAAAGCATCAAAGCAAGGGTACAAGTTATGCAGTTCTTCACCAATACCTTCTTCAAGACATTCCTCAATGCAATTCCTTAAAGATGATATTCCTTCTAAAGATGACTACTTTGAAGAAGGAGAAGCTCAAGATGATGTTTTTCTTCATGATTATAGTGCTAAAAATAAGTCTCAAGGCTTCATTTTTCCTAGGAAAGGGAAAAAGGAACTTTCCCCTAAGCCTCAAAGGAAGCAAGGTGAAGGAATTGAAGTCACTCTTGCAAAAGCTTTCAAACATGCTTCAAGGATGCCTCATGTTGAAGTCAAATCCTTCAATGGCATGGAAGGAACTGAATCTTTTCTCTCTTGGCTGAAAATGATTAACAAGCACTTTGAACTTGAAGATGTGGAAAATCATCAAAAGGTGTCTTTTGCTAAAAAAAAATTAGAAGGCATAGCACTTGTATGGTGGGAGAAAGAAAGTCATTCTTACAAGGTGAACAATGATACTCCTATTAAGGATTGGTCTTTAATGCAATTCATGCTCAAGCAAAAATTTGAGAAGACTCATCATAGACAAGAGGCCATCCAAAAATTGAACTACATAAGGCAAGGTGATAAGAGTGTGAAGGACTACTACATGGATTTTTGTAAGGCTTTCTAGCTTGCAAAAGTCCATTGGGATGATTATGAACAAGCATCTAACTTTCAAAGAAGACTTAAAAGGGATTATCAATAAGAGCTAACCTTCTATGAGCTCGAAACATTAGATGAGGCTTTTGAACTAGCTCTTACGAGTAAAAAGAAACTTCAAGGCTATACTAGAGGTCCTAAATCTTCTAAGGACAAGAACTTTAAAGCTTTTCAAAGTAAGAAAGGAGCCAAGGAGAATGGAAATGTCAAGGAAGTCACCAATGAGAAGCAACAGAAGTCTGAGGACAAAGATTTCAAGAAGGACTACTCCAAGAAAGGGAAAGGTAAAGGAAATGGTTATGCCTCCAACCTTCAATGCTTCAATTTTGGTGAAAAGGGACACAAACAATGGGACTATAATAAGCCAAAGGTTTCCAAGAGAAAGAAATTCCAAATCTTAGAAAAGGAAGAATCCTCCAATGAAGGTAGACCTCTTGTGATTGAAGATGCAACAAAAATTAATTCTTGCATTTTTATGGGAAATGTAAATATTAATCAAGGAAATGAGAAATATGAAAGATCTAATGAAGTAGAGATAAATGAGAAAATGAGTTCTCAAGTATCTCTTATTGAGAAAAGGAGTGCTCAATACTCCAAGGTTTTAAGGAAGGAAATCAAGGACTTCATCAAAGGGACCAAAAGATCTTTAAGGTCCAAGATGATGTATGCTACTAATCAAGGAGAGTTTCTACCTCATGAGTCATGGGAGGTGAAGGATCCAAGCCAAAGAAGTGGTTAAGATCAAAGGACTTCTCCAAGAAGGGCCAAGAGTATTATTAGAAGGTATGATAGTCATACGTTTTGCAATTGTTCTATACCTTGTGGCAAAGGCAAGGAGATTCTAAGCCAAGTTGAGGCTATCTCATGGGAGATAGGGGAGTCTTCCAGCCAAGGTACGTGGAAGAATGATTGCTTTGATGGTGTTTTTGATGAAAATGATGTTAAATCCATGGAGGAGAGTTTATCTTTTGAGGTGGTACCTCCAAAATGGGATGAAGAGATTGTTAATGATTCCTTTGAAGAGGAGAAGACATTGGAATTAGGAACTCCTATTTGGGATCTTAAACCTTTAAGCTTTGATGAGATTAGATAGGCACATGTTGAAGTTCAAGTTGAACCAAAATTGGATGGGAGAAGCCGTGAAGAGGTAAGTGTGAACTTTACCTTGTTGATGGTAGTAATGTTTCTCATGTTGAAGCTAGTGTGATGGATGCTAGTTTTTCACTTCACCTTGGTAGTTGTTTATTCAATGGTAATGATGTTCATCATGATCATTGTAGTGATTATGATAACATTGTGAGTCTTGTTTTGTTTGATACAAACAATGTGAATTTTGATATCACTGTTAATGAGAGAAAAGATAATGATGGTAATGAATTTAATTTTGTATGGGATAATGATGGCTATGGAAGTAATCATAGTAGAAAGGTCATTATTGATGTTGGTGAAGACATTGATAATGATATGATTTTCCAAAAATTGGAGACGTTTTCTATGCATTATGACAAGGATGAATTTGTCAAAGGTGTTGATGACCTTGATTATCTTAGCTATGAAATGGATGAGCAGCATGAAGATAATTTGCATTGTGATGATGATGGTAAAGGGAAGCTAAGTGGTAGTCTTCCAAACACCAAGAAGAAGAAGGTGAAGAAGAGGAAAAAGGATGGAAGAAGGGAAATTGGTTTAAGGAGACCTAATCCTTTTGAAGTTTCTTAATCTTATTTTGTTTGGTCATGGAAGAAACACATGGGATTTGGTAAATGGAAACATGATGAAGCCTTTGAGGGCAAAGACCATATCCACTCTTCTTTCATGAATTTCTCCATTGTGATGTAAGTACAAAATTATGCTTGTGTGTGTGTGTGTGTGTGCTTATGTATGTCATGCATACATTCTATTGAATGTCTATATGTGTTTGTGAAATAAGTTTGGATGGTAGAGATAAATTATTGTGAGCTCTAACCATTCCATATGTGTTGTGATTTGGTTTGTGTGTGAATTGTTGCCTATGTGAGGGGGCTATCACTATCCCAAGTGTAAAGACATCTTGTGTGAGAATCAAGAGTCTTTTGAAGAATGAGGGTGTTGATGTGGACATCAAAAAGACCAATGTAAAATCTCTCCAATTATGGGATATTTCCTTAGAGTTTTGACATGTTTGGAAGTGTTTTGCAGCTATTTTGAGAAGTTTAGGATGTTTTAGATATGGGGACTTGTTTGGAGGAATCTAGAGGTTCCAAGCCTCAAAACAAGCATCTTTGTATTTTGGCCTTTTAGGTGAGACGTCCCAACTATAAGTGAGACGTTCCAACTTCAAATGAGATGTCCCAACTACATATGAGATGTCTCAACCAAGACATCTACTTTGATATCCTCTGCACTTGAGATATATGTCTTCTATTTCTCATGGAATTCTCACACAAATTTTAACAAACATTAAATTAAATGATAAATTAAATGAAAGATGAAGAGACATGGAGAAAAAAATATAAATAGATTTCTTGGGCCTCCAATTTGATCAAGAGAGTCTAGAGAGAGAAAGAGAGAGTGTAGAGAGTTGAGAGAACAGTAGAAGAAGAGATAGAATCTTGGCAAGGTGCCTTGATGATCATCCTTTTGTGTGTGTGTGATTTCTTTGATTGAGTATGTAAGAGTTTAATTGAATCTCTTGTCTATCCTTGGGAATTTATGCTTCCTTTCATATGTAAATTCTCCATTTGAGCAAGAATAAAGATTTTTTTTTTTGCCTTTTCTTAAAATTTTCTATTTTTTGACTTTGAGAAAGCTTGATTTGTGGAATCCATGGGAGCTCCTCATCAGATTTACTATTCTCTTTTGAAGAAATCTTTTCCATAGCATTCTAATAATACATGTTACTCATTTTCTACCACTTAAAATAAACATAATTATCATATTTTATCTTTGTGTTACTCATTGTTCCATCTTCAAATGTCAACTTAGAGATGGTGTGATCCCATTCTTTTCAAAGCTACATAATAAAATAAAGTCCTCAACCTTTATCTATTTCGAAAATTTTATCTCAAAATTTGGTGATTTTCATGACCATAAGCAACACTGTGAGTTAAGGCTTGGTCATGATGGCAAATCATGAGTTGTGGAATTTGACCATGCATTGTAGTTAGGCTATGGGATAGTCATATTATAATACCATGGGTTGTGATCTTGCAAATTAGAGAGAAAATTTAAATTAAGTAAACCAATATTTGACCATGGATCATGGTAAGGTCATAGTGATTGCTGTGAACCTTCTTTCACTTCTATTGTACTTCAAATATTGAACAATAGGTCAACCATAGGTCATGATGACCTAATTCACAAACCATAAGTTGATCATAGGTCATGATTTATTTAAATTCTAAAATAGAGCTCACAATGGATCATGGTAGGGTCATAGTGAGGTTATGGAATTGCAAGAAAAATAAAGAATGATGTAAATAAGAATTTCAAACTATAATTGGATAAAATGCCAACTCCAACCTCATTTACAAGCTTGAAAACATATAACACAGTCTTTAAACATGGTGTGGGAGGCTTGAATTAGAAGAATAACATCAAACACTTATCTTTTTTTTTTCAGAATTATGAAACATGCACAAAAATCATAAAAACATGCATAAGCACTTTTAGATACTCCTAATTGACCTCAAATGCATTATAAAACTAACCTAAGTTAAAATAGCTTGGAACAAACTCATGAAAGGAGAGAAATGAGCTTTTGCATCAAATTCATGAGAAAGTGACTAAAACCATCTTTAAACTTTCAACATGGGCATGAAATTTAAGAGAAAGTAACTTGAATGTAAAACTTGGAAGTAAATCCTAGGAAATTAAATAAAAATCTACTTCAAACTACATGAATTCTATAAAGGAAACATATAGAAATATGCTAATAAGTTCAAAAACATGAAAAAAACTTGAAACATAAGATATTATTTGTGAACATGTGCAATTGCATGTATGTATAAGAGATTATGCAAGAGAAATATGTGAGAACTTGATAGAAGAATCCATGAAGAGGGGTCCATTGCTTAAGATAAGAGATACATGCTATAAGAATATAAGAAAGAGAAAAATGATGATGGTAGGAGAGCTTCAACTAAGCACTCAAACACTTGCATTAAACACTCAAAATGAAGGAAAGGAAGAGCTTCTTAGTAAGTTATAATGGAAGGGGTTTACCCCTATTTATACTTCTTTGTGAAGCATCTTGACTCTTCTAGCATGGACTTATCACAAAAGATTTTGGCTCCTTTTCTTTTCTTGGGCCTCTCTTAGTAAGTTATAATGGGAGGGGTTCACTCCTATTTATAATTTATGTATGTAGATATTTTATTTCATCATGTTTATTAAATCTAGTATTTTTCTAGTAAAATTGAAGCCTTTTTTCTTTGAATTTGTACCTCATTTTGCCATCCCTCTAAAAATTGATATGTAACAAGCTTCCAAAGTTGTTTTGAATTTAGTATTCTATCAATATTATTAATACCCCCTTTCTTGGAGCCATAATTGTTCATTGAATCACCCCTATTATTGAGATTTTCATATGATCTCTCCTAAGATCATATTGCTACTTTATTTCTCAGGTATAATGCTAAGAAGTGATACATTACTTCAGCTTCCAATGGCAAAAAATTAGCTTTTAATAAAAGGATGCATTGGGGATTTGAGTTTTCATCTTGAATTCATCCAACAAGAACTGTTTTTCAAGTTTTTTAATTTTTTTCCATGATTCTTCATCATGACTTAGCCCCCACACTATACATCCATAAAGCACTATAGTTTGTAAAAGATATTTTTGAATTTTCTAAGTCCAAATATTATTTGTGTTATATTTTTTTTCATTGTATAGAAAGCCTTCCATCTATTTATAACTTGTTATTATGTATAATGCTTTCACTTATAATTTTGAAAGTATTTTAGTTCCAAATATCTGCAACTATGCATAATGTCAAGTCTTTTATTATTTAGATGAAAAGTGAAATCTCTTTTTTTAGTTTCACAAATTAGCATTTTTTTAACATTTACTTTTAATTTTATATGTTCATAAAATTTTGTAGTTGATGCAACCTAGATTTTTTGGTTGTATATAGTTGTGATTATTGTACTTATGAGCTATTTATATTTTATTTAAACACATAGAGTATTCAACTATGACTTGTTATACGATGTGATCTTGATTATTTCATTATGGGATTTCTATTTTTTATTTTAATTATTATTTCAAATATTATTTTATGTCACCCTTGTGGATGATCTCATTGTCTAGTTATTTGGTTTCAAATTGTTGACCTCATACATTATCATCATTATCCAAACAAAATGGGGTCAACTACATGAGTTCTTTTTTTGTCATTCACATCTATGAATAGCTAGATCTTTGTTTATCTGTAGTTTTTTCAAATCATCTTCAATTTTTTTCCCCATCTTCTTTGGTCTTCCTTTCAGTGACTTTCCTAGAATAATTATGTAGCAATCTTTATTTAAAGACTCATTGTCTGATCTTCTTTGAACATGTTCAAACTATCAAAGCTGTCATTCTTGTAGCTTATTTGAAATAGAGCCACTCCAAATATTTCTCTAATATCTATATTATGTAATTTACCTCTTTTGGTAATTTTTAACATCCATCAAAGCATTTGCATTTCTACCACATTGATTTGTTGTTCCTGCCTCTTATGTATTGCCCAACATTTAGCACCATATAAGATAGTGGGCTTGATTAATATCTTGTAAAGTTTATCCCTCATTTTTATTGGTATTTTTTTATAAAATAGAACATCAGTAGCATGTCTCCATTTTGACCATCTTGTCTCAATTCTATTTCTTATGTCTTTATCAATTTTACCATTTGATTGGAGGATTGATCTTAAGTAGCAGAACTATTTGCAGTGAATTATCACATTTATTTCATTAATATGTATCATGTTATTACAATGTAATTCCATATATTCTTTCTTACTTTTGCTAATTTTTAAGCCTTTTTATTCTAGAGTAGCCTCTACTTCTCTATTTTAGAAGTAATATTTTCTCAAGTTGTATACATTAATATAATATCATCTATAAATAACATACACCAAGAGATTTCATCTTGTATATCATTTGTTAATTCATCCATAATAATGGAAAATAAGTATGAACTAAGTACAAATCCTTAATGTAGACCTATTGTGATTCAAAAATCAAATATTATTCCATAAACTATTCGAATTTTAGTAGTAGCACCTTTATACATATGTTGAATTACTTTAATATATTTATCAAGGATGTTTTTCCTATATAAGGCCCACCAAATAATATCTCTAAGTACTCTATCATATGTCTTTTCTAAGTTAATGAAAATCATATGTATATTTTTTTCTATGTTTTCTAAATTTCTCTATCAATTATTGTATTAAGAAAATAACATTTATAGTATATATCTTTGGCGTAAATCCTAATTAATTTTCTAATATTGTTGATTCAAGTTTGAGACACTACTCTATGACTTTTTTTTTCAAAGCTTAATAGTATGTCACATTAGCTTGATCTCTATAGTTTGCATAATTTTGTACATATCCTTTGTTTTTGTAGATGGGAACAACAAAGCTTTTTTTCTAATTGTTAGAAATTTCTTCATCTTTGAAAATTTTGTTAAATAGTTTTGTTAGCTAAGAAAGTTTTGTATCTCCTAGTGCTTTTCAAGCTTCTATAGGAATGTTATTTGGTCCAACAACTTTTTTATTTTTCATCTTTAATAATGTTGTCTTCATCTTACAGAAGGAAATTGTATTAACTAAACTAAAATTTGGTTCTTCTTCTTAGGTGTCTTCTCTTA
>MNCI01027290.1:124187-156288 GCA_015680685.1 Gnetum montanum
GTATGGTGGAGTGTAGGGGTATCTCGCCACTCATCAAGCTATATAATTTATGAATATGTTTATACTTTTTTTATATTTTAATTATTTTATTTTAAGCATATGTGTACTAACCTTTGTTGACATCTTGAGTAACCAAGTATCAGGTACTAGATGGGTTATTGGCACATGGGGTCTACATCAAACATGTAATATGATTTGATTGTTCGATGTTTAGAATGTTGGATCATGCTTTTATATTATTTTTGATGCTTAGTTAGAATATTTTATTTTCTTTAGAATGATAGTAAAGAATTTTACCCTATAGATATCTATGGTTGAATTCAAACCTTAGACCTTGTATGACCTATGACTTTTTATATAGCTTGCACATCAGTTTTAGGCTTTCTATAGGGACATCTTTTTTAATGCCATTTCCTTTGTCTTATAGGTGGTTTTTGTAGGTTTCGAAAGGTTGGGTAGACATCTTAAAGATCAGAGAGATGTCTAGGCTAAGTGTAGAGACCTTGCAAGAGATGTCTCAATTATGTTACTGAAGTCTCAGATTGAGTTGAGATGTTATAATCTTCAAATGAGACATCCTAGAGGTTGGAAAAAATCTTAGCTGGGCCATTGCACACCAAAGTTAGACATCCCACTTTCCAGTTAGGGATGATAGTGAGATGACCCAGAAAGAGTAGAGATAACCCAAACGAGCAAGAAAACTTCTAAAATTACAATTCCAAATTGGAAAACAATCGAGAGAAGATGAAAAAATATGGAAACATCTAAAGATACTCAAGTTGAGTTAGGGAAAGGTTTCTAGATTTCTTGTCTTCTCTTTATTAATAAATATTAATGTTGTTTCTTCATGAGATGTCATGATGAGAGATGAAAGCTCATGATGAGAGTTGATGAGCTTGTGCAAGCATTATCACGAGAGCATTGTATAAGTGCATATTGGATTACATTTGAAGGTTAATTATGTATGTGGATTAACCTGTATGTCTCATGTGTCATACTTATATGTTGAGATATTAGTCCTAAGTTATGAGAGAGATTCTCTATTGGTTGTATCTTGCATTGAGAACAACCATTATATGGTTTTAAAGCCTTATGCTATGCAACATTTTTTAAGTATTTGTGAGTGTTTTGGATGTTTTATGGCTTATGAAACTTTGTTGTAATATTCTTTTTAATAATTAAAGATATCTAGTTTTCTTATTTTTATTATACTAATCTATCTTTCATAATATCTCGATTTACTAGGATTGAAGATTATTTTCTATTAGAGTGAACTTGCTCTAATAGTTATTGGTATTAGAGCTTAGGCTATTGCTTGGGAATTTTGGTTATAGATTTTGTTAAATTTAGATGATGCTTAAGAAGAAATAGGCACAAGCCTTGAATAAAGACATGGAGAGCATGAAGTCTTCCTTCCAACTAATAGTTGCTCGATTGGATGAAATCAGTGCAAAGGTGGATAGGAATGTAGGTCCTAGCCATATCTAGACATGTAGAGATGATGAGCATTCATGCTTGAATGGCGGAGAAGTTTCTTATCTAGGTGGATAGAATGATGAGGAAGGAAAATCTAGCTATGGGAGTAGTGAAATCCATTAACCTAGCATTATAATGGAAGGAAATCTAGTTTCTCATTTTAAAATTCCAAGAGCTCCATCAGTGGGCATTACTTCTTTTCATGGTAAGCTTGATGAGGAAGATAAAGAAAAATTTTCTAGAGCATTCAAAAATGTTACAATACTTCCGTATGTTGAGTTAAAGACTTTCAATGATGTAGATAGCACCAATGCTTTTTCAAGTTGAATGAAGACATTTGATAAGTACTTTGAGTTGGAAGAGGTACCAAATCACTTAAGGGTACTAATTGTTGAATCTAGATTAAAAGAAATAACTTATACTTAGTAGGAAAAGGACTCCTAGGATTATGAAGGATAAAATGGATATCCTATCAGAGATTAGAAACTAATCAAATATAGATTGCAAATTGAATAGTCTTGACAAAGATAAGAGATGACATTGAAGTTGAAATTTCTAAGGCAAGGTGACAAGGATATTAAAGAGTTTTAAATCAGCTTTTGTAATCTATTCCATTAAGCTAAAGTGATTTGGAGGAGTATGAATAGGAATCAATCTTTCTAGGATGTCTCAGAATGACATTTTAGTAGGATTTTTCATTTTATAAGCTACAAAATCTTAATGATGCATATGATTTGGTACTCAGGGTAGAAAAGAAACTAAGTAGATTTGAAAGAAGGAGAAAACAAACATCCAAGCAAAGTGACAAGGAATTTAAATGAGAAAAGGGATCCAAGTCAAAATCTAAAGATAAAGATGATAACCATGATAAGAAGACAAAGAAGAATAATGAGAAGGGTAAAGCCAAGAAGGATCAAGACAAAGAAAGAAAGGATCAAGGCCATAGCTTATCTAAGATTCAATGCTTCAAGTGTGAAGAATGAAGATACAAGTAATGGGAATGCCCACTTTATAAGAAAACCAAGGACAAAGATGTACAAAACATGAAGGTGGAGGAGACATCAAGATAATATTTTCAGAGAGATAATCCTAATCCTTCCATGATTGAGGAAGTTTTTGAATTTAATTCTTATGCATTCATGAGGAATGTGAATAGAGAAGATCATCTTACTAGAAAATTGCTATTTAGAATTGGGGCTAGTTGTTTGCTTAGTGAAAAATGAATTCATGTTTTGATTAATGTGGAAGCTCAAAAAAATGTTATTTATTTTAAGACAGTTGCTAGATTACTAATCCTCATCCTAGATACTACAAGGTACATTAGTTTTCTGGATATTTCTCTCAAGAGGTAAGGGAATAATGCACTTTAGAATTTGAAATTAGGAGTTTTCATGATGTTGTAAAGTGTGAAGTGCTTTTAATTGATTGTGTTGATGTAATGTTTAGTAGACCTTGGAATTTTGATAATGATGCTCAGTTTAATGGATATATTTATGGAGTGTAGCTAGACATGATGAAATTTATGAGTTGATTCCCATGATAGCTGAACTAGTGAGGTAGAAAAGCTCATTTAATATTTCCTTAATCCTTCTAGGAGAGAAAAAATACATTAAGAAACATGATAAAGTAGGTTTTGTTTTTGCTTTTGTATTAGTAGTTACTTCTAATCATGATGATGTACAAGTTGAAAATCTTGCACTTGTGCTAAGATTGAAGGAAAAATTTCTTAAGGTGTTCAAAGGGGAATTGGATGGATTACCACTAATGAGAAATGTACAACATTAAATTGACTTCATCCCTCATGCTACCATTGCAAATGAGAGAGTGTATTGGATGACATCAAATTAGAGGACTAAATTACAAAGGCAAGTAAAGGAGTTACTTATAAATGGCTTTATAAGGAAGTCCATTTCACCTTGTGTAGTTCTAGCAATGCTTATGACAAAAGAAGAATAACAATGAATAGAGGATATGCATTGATTCTATGACAGTGAATAACATAATAGTAAGGTATAGGTTTCCTATTTTAAGGATGGTTGATATCATTACCAATGTAAATATTTTTAGCAAAATTAATTTGAAGAGTGGATACCATCAAATTTGGATTAGGCCTGGTGATTAATGGAAGATAGCTTTCAAAACATTGGATGGATTATTTGAGTGATTGGTGATGCCATTTGGGCTCACAAACACATATGCTACATTCATGAAGTTGATGCATGATGTATTGAAGAACTTAATTGGTAAGTGTTGTATTATCTTTTTTGATGATATTTTGATGTATAACTCTAATGAGGAAGAAAACTTGGATCACTTGAGAATGGTATGTCTTAAATTGGAGGAGGAATAGTTCATGATCAATGTGAAGAAACATCATTTCTTCAAGAGTGTAACGATAAAAAAATTCAGTGTTGGAGAATTGAACATCTTAGCACAGAACAGTTTTGACCCTAGGATCCATTGACCTTAGAAGGATCTAGAGTGCCTTAAACAGTCTTACCAATCACTTAAGAACTTTGAAAGTCTATTAATGGGATAAAATATGTATGAAAACAAGTGAGAAAACATGTAATAAATAGAGCCAACATTGAAATACAATTGTAGAAAATAATAAAAATATGACAAAATACTACAAATGATATATATTAATTCTATAACAAGTACAAGATAAGAGAGTACAAAAATGTGGAACTATAATCATTCCAATGCATTTTGCAAAAATGGGGATAAGAATCTAGCTTTTGGATGATTGATGTGCATGTTCATTAGTCCTCCCAAGTGCATTTGATTAGCTTGATTCCATGTACTAAAATAGGGTCTTAGTACTTCTAATGATTTATGTTGAAAAATGACTTTGGACTTGAAACACCACCAAAGATGCATGTTGTAACCTTTGTAACCCTCATCCATGAAACCCAAGGGTAAACTTCATTGTAAATGTGGACATTGTAATCCAAGGGATGTAATTTCACATACTTTAGCTCTTGGGGCTAAAAAATGCCTTATAAGTAGTCAAAGCCTCAAGCCCCTAGTGAAAAAAGTCATATTATGTCCATATTTTTGGGGGGGGGTGGGGCGGCTGTGGATGCAACATAACATTTGCTACACTAGATATACCTATTGGGAGGTATGACCCACCTACATCCAAAGTTGGAGGATGCAACATTATACCTATTGGGAGGTATGACCCACCTACATCCAGAGTTGGAGGATGCAACATCACCCATGCTTAGTGTTGGGGATATAACTCTTACCCTCCAGTGTTGCAGTTTTCCTCTAGCATGGCCTAGAATTTTAGCACTACTCCAACTCTAGTGTTGACCTTGCACTTTAGTGTTGCTATTGGAAGGCCCAACGTGAGTGCAAGAAGCTAGTGTGGGTGAAATTTTTATTTACTATTTTTAGTAAATAAAATGATTTTGGTGCCATGTGGGTATCATAACTTACCATACATAGTAACTTGGCTTGATTTGGACACTTGCAACACCTATACATAGCAGAAATCTATCAGCAATTAGGCCAAAATTTGTAGCCAAATTTGNCTCTACACTGGGGTGGTTCAAGAACCTTCAAATTTGCAAGCGTGCAAGAGCTCTTGAATGCTAAATATGGCTGAAAATACAAAAGTATGAAACCTTTATATGGTGTTGGGGCTTAGTTTTTATAGGGTTTAGGCCACAAATTTGGCTACAAATTTTGGCCTAATTGCTGATAGATTTCTGCTATGTATAGGTGTTGCAAGTGTCCAAATCAAGCCAAGTTACTATGTATGGTAAGTTATGATACCCACATGGCACCAAAATNACTCACTTTTGTGATCTTGAAACTCCCTTACATCTCAACCCCTTACATCATCAATGTTGCAGATCTAGTGCAAAGAGTAGCAAGGTTTGATAACATTGGGAGTTGCAGAATCTTCAGATCATGAAGCTAATTGTGGCATCCAAAGCCAATGATTTCAATGGATGTTGAACCCCCACCAAAGTGAACCCCTCCCCCTATGCTACTTCAAGCACATCTTATATACATTTTTTGATCCCTCTTTATTTCCATTAAAATAAAGTTTATAGTTCTATTTCTATGTAAGTTAGATTTATATTTTTTAAATTTTAGTGCACTTATTTTTCAGATTTGTATTTGCATTTTTGTTTTTTCAGCCTTTTTTGATCTTCCTTTAAGTTCTTGGATGATTTGCTAGATCATCTAGGGCACCTCAGATCCTATTTTTTTGTAGAGGCCCTTGGGACTCGAGGTTAAAGCAATTTCACTGGAATTTTCAATTTTCTAGTAATCGAGATTTTCAGGCATTATAGTTTTCTAGTACTAGAAGAAGGTCCTCCATCCAAATTCTATGACCAAACCTATTGCTAGTTTGAAAATTTTTCTTGTGATCTTAAAATTTTGTAACCTTCAAAACAATTTTCTTTCAATTTTTGTAAATACCCTTTTGGTTGCCAAAACCAACACTACAACCCATCCCTCCCTGCCATCAAAGCCCAATGTGGAGGTTGCAAAAAATTTGGGTTTTAAAAAGTTTCATAGCAGCTGTTGAGAATTTTCAAAGTTAGTGTTGGTATACTATCAAAAATTTTCTCCCTTTGCTATGAAAACTTTCTAGCAAATCCAACATTAGTAGCCTACTAAAATCACACCTTTGTAAAAATCAAGGTTTTCATTTTTCTTTTAACAAGAAACCAAACTTGCCTAGAGTAAATCCCCTCTCCTCCCCAACATTGTGAAGAAAGATGTAAGACTTTCCATCTTACCTCCCTTCTTTTCCCTTTTTGAATTCCAGCATTGGTGTGGCTGCCAAACTAACATGGTTGGGGTTTGATACCTAAATTTGTGCATTTTCTTAAGTAAAGGGGTATACCCCCTTTGATAACCACTTTACCCTTTTGCAATTTACAAACTTTCTCAGCCATACCCCTTTTGGTATTTTGAAGATTCCATTTGCTGGAATTTTTATTACCTTTATTAGCCAAAAATCTTTTTCAAGCCATTTTTAACATTCATCATGTCGTTCAGCTAATTGATTGTGTTTCCCTTCAATTTCACTAAGACAACTGCCAAGTAATAGGCTGTGAGAGCCTATGACCCCAAGGACCCTATTGTAGCCAAATGTAGGCAATCATTGAGACTTAGGGGGGCAAAGTCCTGAATTCTTGATCATAAATGAAGACCATTATAACTTCATTTGTGCCAAGATCCAGGCTAGCATGTTGATTCCACGAATGGAAGTAGAAGCAAAAAGGGAGTATGAACTCATATACCACAATGGGAAGAAGTATATTGCCTCCTCATATGACCAAATACCCCTCATTGAGACCTATGCATGCATCCTATCTTATCTAATTGAGATGGATGAGGAGGATGAGAAGCCTAGCACAGATGAGCAACATGAAGAAGAGGAAGAGTTTGAGGTAGAATCCAAACATGAGAACATTCTAGACGGGCTTTTCCAACATCCCACTCTTAAGGCCACCTTGCCCACCTCAACACCCCTCACTTCTTCCATGGGGTATGCCCCTCAACCTTTGTCTTGACCTTACCCTACCATGTTTAGGTTACACTAGTCATCACAATGCACCAAACACAATTAGTGCGATAGCCCACCATCCTACATTCCTCCATGTCATTTTCCACCTAGCCTCTATCTATGTGACCATCATCAATGGTTGTCACCACCACTAATCCTCTCATCATCTAGATGGGACCCATCATGGAACCTCAAGTATCCCAAGGGTCACATAGCCCTTTTATCTCATTTGTGCCCTAGATGCCATTACAAACCTCTTTTTTTTTATTTGGTCCACCCACTACTATGATGACACAACCTCTGCCCTCGGTGCCACAACTAATAATGAGGCTACAGGCCTTTCAACAAACACTACAACACTTTGTGCAAATGCCACAACTGATGGGGGAACCCTAGGGCCTAGATCAAGCCTTCCAAATGATTTAGGACCTAACTAAAGAGCTAAAGAGGCTCAAAGCCTCTACTTCCTAGGCCATTAAGATCATGGACTTCTATCAAGATGATTCCACTAGTCTTGTAGTCCCACCTCTAACTCTTTCCCCTAGTGTATCCACACCATAATTTACAACAATAGTGAAGGTGATCTAAACTCTCATCTTGTAACCTTCCACTCTAAGTGCTTATTGTTACAAGCTTGGCCTTACATAATAATGAGAATATTTGCTATGTACCTTACAAGGAAGGCCCTTGATTGGTACTGTGTTCTACTGAGAGGATCCATATCTTCTTTAGAAAACTTGATTACATAATTTATTAACCACTTCAAACACAACTTGAAGCCTAATACCATCCTTGGCTAGTTGATTAAGATCAAGAAAGAACCTCTTGAACTTGTGAAAAAGTTCATCCAATGATGGAATGGTTTACTCAATAAGATACTAGAGCAAATAGTTGAGACACACCTCTTAGCTATTTTCAAGGAGGTGATTAATGATTTCATCAAGTTGAAACTATATTATCTTGATCTGCAGTCACTAAGTCAAGCCTTCTCCTAGACCAAAATCATAGAGGATGTTGCAGCATACAACACTTGATAAGGTATTGCTTTCAAGATGATCTAATAACTATTGTTGTATGCAAACTCTATAAATGGAAAAAATCTATCCCAGCTATTTATATAGTTCAAAGTACAAGCTTGAAGCATATCTTCTAACATCTAATTTATTCTCTCTATTTAACCATCTATCTAAGGGTGATACATTGATTTGAGATTCAGCATAGAGCTTAGGCTCTTTAGAAAAGATTGGTAAAATCTAGAAGTAAACATAAGATCTTTGTTTAACATAATCATATTTGGAACCTGATGCAATGTCACAATATCTTATAGAAATCTTTTTGTTAGAATTTGGTTTTGTATCACTTGGATAATTATAATTATCCAAGGATCTAAGTTCATAAGAGAACTTAACATGTTATATATTATGTTACACAATCTGTAATCCTTAATGATATGTATTCTTCTTCTTAATCACTTGCTTGGAATTCTTTGTAGTCTCCTTTGGGCTTACTTGTACTTTGCATAGTTCACTAGGAACCTTGCTTATCTCATCTTTATGAATGACTATCTTAATTCTTTGGACTTTAAAAAATACTTTTTCATAAGTATGTTCTTTTCTTAACCATTGTAACCTTTTGGATGGTCTTCTTTTCTTATTTAAGAAATTGGACAAGGCTACATATGGCATAACTTGAACCTTCTCTTTCCTTGTAGGATACTAGATGTTGTGCTAAAATGATTACTTTTGTCTTCTACCATACTTCTTTAACCTCTTGGTTGTGGTGGTTGAATTCTTCTTATGAACTTTGTATTTCATAATGTTTTCTTTATATCTCTAACTTACAAGTTTCTTTGTCTTCTTGATAGATCATGCTCTGTATTATTTCTTGGTGCTCTTATCTTTATTAATCTCTTGATTATTTATTAGTTCTTATACACACACTGTCCACTTCCATATTTTTTACATTGATGAGCGATGAGGTATCCCTACACTCAACCATACGAATATGAGCATCCATGCACGATCCAATCGAATTCCAAGGACTAAGTGCTTACATGCCTTTGTGGAACAAGGATGGGTTGATCAATCATTGTCTTCCCAAGCTTACTTGTATAGCACTATTGTATGGTTAAGTAAACTTGAGGTACATGATTTTTATAGTTTTTAAGTTTTTATGTCCTAGTGCTACAAAGGGAGGAGAGAGATAACTAGGTAACTAATTTTAATTTAACTACTTAACTATGCTTTAACTAGTCCTAACACCAGCATCCATTCTCACTTTCTGTACACATCCTGAACTGGTGCAACACTATTGGGATTGCAAAACACTAATCGTTACTAGGTTACCAAGTGTTACACACATGCTCGAAGTGATCGTACTGAGTGTACTTAGGAGAGTTGTAGGGTGAGAGAGAGAACATTAATTAACTAAGGAAATTATTAAGTAACAGTAATTAATATTAATTAATCTATTCTGAATGTTGCAAGGTTTATCACAAAATTCAACTTTATTGCTGTACACAAGGTGTGCTCAAGTACACAATGCTCGAATAAAGATCCATTCACTTTATGACTCGTACTACGGGCACTCAGAAATAATTCTATCTCTGGAAAGGGAAAAACACAAGATTTTGGATAAGGGACTAAGACTAACTATGAAAACCAAGTGCACCCACCTCTTATTTATAGGCAACAAGGTAGGCCCTAATATCGCGTATGCGACATCGCTTGGAAGGCTCCAATATCGCGTACGCGATATCGTGACTCATCATACCCCCATGACTGAATGAAAACTCATCCTCGAGTTCCTTACAAATATTAGGAAGGTATGGGATTATTAATTGAATGAGAACTAATAGCAACAGGGAATAACAAACTCAAAGTGCCTGATGAACGGATCGACAAACATATTACAACATTGGTGTTCATGTCCTTTGTGGTGAACACTATGCATAGATGACATCCAAACCCTCATTTGATAGCTTAGAGAGAGAGAGAGAGAGAGTAAAGAAAATGAGGCATGTTGCTACCAACGTTGCGATTGCACCTTCTGTTGTTTATCCATAGCCATGTGACCAAACTTGTTCCCAGTGTAAATGCTCCAGCTCCAATCCATCCTGAGTGCCTCCTCCTATCCCAGTCGATAGTTCGTGTAATTGCCATCTGCACACACAACACAATCACAAATGAGCAAGGATAAGTAAACCATAATGCGGTTGATACCTTGCCTCGATATAAAGCACATTGGCTAGGTTGTGGTTATGGAAGAAACTAGGTTAGAGGTTTATCATTGATAACTACCCAAGGTTTAGGGGTGATAAAAGTAGTAGAATGGAAAAATTTGTGATAAGGCCCCCACGACTAAGAGTGAACCTCCAGTAGCAATAGGGTGGAAAAGTATAGGGAATAAGAAAAATGGAAAAAATAACAATGAAAATGCCAATAAAATGGATGTCTTGGATGGGGATGAAATGAGAAATTGCTGATTGCAGGAAATGTTTAAGGAGAAGAATTTAACAATTACACCATAAAGGAATGTCAATGGGTCCTCCCCAAAGTAGGCTCATGCCCTTTATTCCCTGACAAACCCACAAACCAAAGAGTCCATAGGCTCTAGGAATGACATATGGAAACAATGGTTAAATACTTACCCACAAGAATTTACCAAAGAATAAAAATGTGTCAACTAGGAGATAGACTAATCATAAAACTGGCAATGTGGTGGAAAATGGGGAGAAAGATGGAGAGTAGAAAATGGAATGGAATCCCAAGAGCAAGGTTGTGTAAAGTTCCTTGTGTATTTTATGGTTAAGGTGACTGAGTAGAACTCATTCCAAATCTAGACTCAAACCAACCACATTCAGTGACCTCGCATCAATACACTTGGCTAATCCATCCCCTTGAAGCAAAAAGAATGCTTCCCCAAAGAGTCACCACCATTCCAAGGAGAGCGAGATGGAGAAGTAGGAAGCAAGAAAAGGGCCTTAGTTAGAGGAAGCCTTCAGGCATGGGTAACATGTCTTTCCAGTGCCATAACTAGTGCTTGTAGCCTAGATTTCTTTATTATGTCTAAGGGGTGTGCTTTGAATTCACACCAGTTTTTTTTTTTTGCCTTGAGAACCACACCATGAAAAGACTTATTTGATTTATTTGACTGCCTGATGTTTGGTCATTGGAGGAATGGTGCAGAACCCATGAAAAGCATTCAAGTACCCAGGAGAATAGCCAGCACATCTGCATCAAATCCCCTTGAAGTCACATCCTTTTCAACCATTGAATCCTTCCTCAGTTTGAAGAATATAAAGCCACCAATTCATTAATAAGTGTATTTAGAAAAAGGAATAGTATAGTTCCAAAACCAAGGGAGATCATAGAGTTGAACAGAGGAATGGATGGTGTGGACTCATTGCTTGTTTTATCAAAATAACCATATCATAGTATCAACATTGAAAATTAAAGGTAAAACGCAACATTAACAATCAACATCATTATAGTACAATCCACAATCATGAGTGCTTATTGTATGATGAATGAAAGTAAATCAAATAAAGAAATAGGAAAAAATGTGAACGATGGTGTAAAAAAAATAAATAAAATTAAAAATAAATGTGTAAAACAAAAATACAAAATTAAGAGTTGAGAGCTTAGAATGGTTAGCATTGGTGGCCATCTCCCCCACGACTGAGTTGGAAGGAGGAGATCCGAAATAACGAGTAGGGTTGCCGACCAACAGAGGTAGCATTGGTACTAGTTGTATAAGCTCATGGAAAGGTTTGGTTTATTGGATGTTGATCAACAATTTCTTGTTTGGGCTCTCAGGTTTGTAAATCATCATGGCCCCTGAAGGAAAATTTGCATGAATTATATAAGGTCCTTCCCACAACATTTGAAATTTAGTGCGTTGTGGCATGTGTGTGGGATTCTAGTACAGAACCTTATCTCCTGGTTGATATTTAACTTTCCTAATTTTTAGGTCATGACATCGTTTATTGAAGGCCTTGTGCAATTCGTTAGATGATAGGGTAGCTAATCGGTTCTCATCTAGCAAGTTAAGGATCATTAACTATTCTTTTTATGCTAGATCAAGGTCAACGTTGAGATCACACGCCATAGATAGTGTATGAAGTTCTACTTGAATGAGAAGCATTGGAAGTTTCTTGTACACTAACTCATAGGGAGAGTAGCCTATAGGGAGCTTTCATGTAGAGCAGTATTTCCAAAGAGCATCATTCAGTTTGATGCTCTAGTCTCTCCTATACTTGCTAATAGTTCTTGTCAATATTTTTGTAATCTCCCTATTGGTGACCTCGACTTGACTGTTCACTTGAGGGCGGTATGGAGTAATCAGTTTGTGTTCAACCCCTAAGTGTTGCATCAGCTTCCAAAAAGTTTCACCTATAAAATGTGTGCCATTGTCATAAATAAGTGCACGAGGCACACCAAACCTATTTACAATTTGTTGTTGAACAAATCGTGTAGTTATAGATGATGTACAATCTTTAACAGTGGCTACTTCTACCCATTTTGTAAAGTAGTCAACAATAACAATGATGTAAGCTTTCCCATTGGACATTGGTGTAATGGACCCCATAAAATTAATTCCCCATATATCGAAGGGTTCTAAAGGTTGAATCCATTGTTGCAGACCCTCCATTCTAGTAGTCATTCCCCCATCACGTTGACAGTGCTCACAAGATTGGACGAAATGATGGGCATCTCGAAATAATGTAGGCCAATAATATGCTGCAAGTAGGATTTTAATGGTTTTTCGTCTCCCGACATAATGACCCCCACAAGGACCCTCATGAGTGTCTTGGAGAACTTGCAATTAATTTATATCGGGAACGTACCATTGAACCAAGCCATTAGGACATATTTTATAAAGTTTCCCATTGATCTCCATAAAATACTTGGCTCGGTGAAGGAACTGTTGTTTCCTTTTAGCGTCTAACTCTTGTGGTGTTTGCTGTGTAAGGAGATAGGTGAGAATACTACTATACTAGTTTGTTTCTATGGTTAATTGATTAGTTACTACATCTGCAAAGAGGAGTTCATCAAGGAAGTGATTAGAAATTGGATACTCATCCTCTTTGTTGTCCCATCGCAATCAAGATAAATGATCAGCAACTGCATTCTCGGTGCCTTTTCGATCAATCATTGTAAGATCGAACTCTTGCAAGATTACGAGCGATCTTATGATGCAAGGGCTCACCGTTGGTTTATTCATTAGGAACCTAATTGCACTATGATCTGTGTGCATGAATACCTTATAGCCTAAGACATAGTGCCTAAATTTTTCTAGTGCAAACACTACAACCATTAATTTTTTCTCTATTGTGATGTAGTTAAGTTGTGCACTAGCAATACTCCTACTTGTACAGTGGATGTAATAAGGATGTTTTTGGTCATCTAATTATGTAAGTATGGCTCCTAAAGCATAATTGGATGTGTTAGTTGTAGTGATCGAAAATGTCAGTGGTTGGAACACCAAGAGGATATTGGGCATACAGCCTAACCTCGGATCTACGTGAGGGCCATGCTGGAGAAAAATAGAAACAAGGTGCCCTGAACGATCTGGTCGATCAGATAGGGACTTAATTGGTATACAATAACCTTTTGTAAATGTTTGTTTTAAGGATGTTAAGTATGACTTAAGTGATAAGCAGCAAACGTAAACTGATAGAGAATAATGCAAAATATGGTAATTGAAAAACAAAATGAAACAGGCTTGAGTGAGAAAGTGCATTGCCCCAAGATTGGGGGATTTGATCTTTGTTTGGCTGAAAGGTGTGCAACTGTTATGCAATACTAGAGAGGTACAGCTTACAACGGAACAGTATGATCACAGGTCTTGGACTGCTATCGGTGGCCTGCTAACGGGAACTGGTGAGTTGGTGCTTGCTGGGCAAGGAGAGATCTAGGAGGTGTTGCTACTGGGGTTTGCTGCTTGTTAACCTTCCACTTGCTAGTCACTTTTCCAAAGCCGATCAACAGAAATCCAAGTGCTAATATGCCAATCGCAAGAAAGCCAAAAATGCCCAAAAAATGCTAGAAGCCAACCTTTAAAAGCTAACCCTTTGAATGTTGTTCACCAAGGTATTTATAGAGGCAGAAGTGGGAGAGAAACATGGTTTGGATGCCACATGTCCTGGTTTCCACAAAGTGCAAACGTGACTATGCGATGCTGCTGTGTAATGTTGTGTTGTAGTGTCACGCTAGTGTGCTATGTTGCAGTGTGATGCTGAATGTGAAACTTGTTGTACTGTGACCATACCGTTCAAGCTACACGTGCCAAAATGCAGTGAAGTGCCATGTTTGTTACAAAGAATGCCAACAACAAAGTGGAGCCTGTGCTCTAGGACTACGTCTTTCCTACTCTTGTGAGCAGGGTCAAGTGTAGAGACAACTTTGGGGATAATTAGGGGAGATGCAAAATAAAGCAAACTTGCTAATTTTGTCCATTGAAGAGATGCCAAGACGGGAGTAACCATTACCAACAAGTTTTGGAGGTAACTGGAGACGTCTTGATGCTTCCATGCGGGTGTTATGCTACTTATGCTATCCATAGTGTCAGCGTAGCATAGACACCTACATGCTACGCTATGCTACGTTGTGTAGCGTAGCATAGCATAGCCACCTATTTTGAGACAAGACTCACCCGAAAGCTGAAAATGCCTATCTGAGGCTTAGCCAGGCAAGCAACTGAAACCTTATCTTTCATGCTGAAAGGTCTTGGGACCTGTGGATTTCATCCTTGGGACACTTTTATGCTTTATGTCCTTGCTACGCTATGTTATGCTGTGTAGCGTATCATAGTGTAGTAACTAGTGTGATGTGCATCCTTACTTGATTTGCAATACTTTGTCGAGATATTCTACCTAGGGCCTGAGGGTCGAAGTGGGATAGGCAGTCTTGGAGGTTTGAATGTGGCCAAGTGCAATCCCTTTTCTAGGAACCACTTGGTAGGGAACCTTTGTTCATTCTGTCCCTACTACACTGCATAGTGTAGCACAGTGTAGCACCCAGTTTGGCTCGAATTCTGACTTTCTTTACAAACATTTTGTCACAGAATGTTAGTCATGTCATGGTGTGGCAGCAAAGAAAACCTGTTTGATGGTTGAAGCATGGGCAAATATGCTTACTCCATCATAGCCATCTGAGTAGGAGTACTGTTAGAGTTCATCCTTGCTATGCTATGCTACATTGCATAGCATAGCACAATGTAGCACTCAAATTGAAATGATTTCTGACAAAACTTGCCACGTTCTATTGTATCATGTTTCTCATGCATCAAGGATGAAGTGGGACAGATATCTTGGAGGACTGAGTCATTGTCAATCTACATCTTGGGTGCTCAATGAGTCTTCTCAAGGCCTACTACGCTGTGCAGCATAGTGGATCTCATAGTTAGAAAACTTGCTAAATTGTTTAGTCCATCCTAAATACCTTTGATAGCTCCTAGCATGGTCCCTAGGTAGACTGTCAACCGAGTCACGTGTTAAGTTGGGTAAGCTAAGGGGCGTAGCAAGCTTGTCAATCTGGGAGATAGAAAATTTGTTAGACTTTATGATCTACCCCTAGTGCCTCTTTCATGTAAATCATCCTTGTGGCTGGGTGTTGCATTGACTATGATGTAGAGGATGGTAGGTAGGCTTGGAAGTAGCTTTGCAGGTGTTAGGACTTCCAAGATGCCATGTTGT
Organism: Gnetum montanum; assembly: GCA_015680685.1. Taxonomy (NCBI): domain Eukaryota; kingdom Viridiplantae; phylum Streptophyta; class Gnetopsida; order Gnetales; family Gnetaceae; genus Gnetum; species Gnetum montanum. The sequence goes on from MNCI01027290.1 coordinate 139,901, forward strand.
CTGCATGGTTCAACATGACACCACACTCGCAGAGATCTTTGCACAAATTTCAAGACTCTACTGAAGCATCAGAGTCCTGAAATTTATGGTGTTTCAATGACCCCTCTTTGTTGATGTCTAGAGGATCTGCCTGAGAGATGTCGACAAAGAATACGAAACATGATGAGGAATCAGACATCAACACCACTCCTCAGTGCCCACTCGGATGGTGCTTTGCTACATTTGAGAGTGCTTGGAGAGTAATGTAGGATAAGGGGACAAGGGATGGATTCAAGGAAACAGGTTCAGGGAAGAAATGAACGCAAAATGTGACACTTCGAAAAACTATTGTCATAGCATGATCCCTCGTCAGAGTGCTTATGAGGGAGTCAGAACACATGGGTGTCTTTTCCTTTTTTCTTTTTTCTTTTTTTTTTGTGTGGCCTTTGATCTCTCATCGGAGTGCTTGGAGATGGTTGATTTATGGTCGAAGCGATTGTAAAGCAACTGCTGTGCCATTTTTTTAGGCACTTTTCTCTCTCTCTCTCTCTCTCTCTCTCTTTGTTACACACCCATGTTCACTTGTAGACAACCTTATTATCATCGTAGGACAGGTGTTTCCTCCTTGGGATGAGCTGTGTTACATCCATGTGGGGCTTTGACCTGCCTATAGATGCTTCCCATGGGGCAAGTTGCATTACGTCCATCATGTACTTAGCAGTTGGGCATGTGAAAGGGATTTATGTTCATTAGGAAAGCTTCTAAAGAGGATATGGGACACTGCAAGTATAAGGAATGGGGATTAAGTCTGCTGAGAGGGGAGTAGGACATGCACTCTTAAGCAGCTAAGCGAATCGGAGTGAGTGCTTCAGAGTAGTGTAGTGCCTTTCTCTTGTGGTGAAACATATCCCTAAACAACACCATCTGGGCTTTTATCCTGTAAACATAGTAGAGAGAAAACCAAAAAAAAAGCAACCATGAAGTGAAGTGAGAGCAAAGTCCTACCTGCTCAGGACACTGCCAGGGTGGTGAGTGTTATGTCTGGCATGCACGATGTCCAAAGTAGGAAGGCCAACATAGGTTCTGGTAGTGGCAGGCTGGAAAGGTTGGCACTGAAGAGGCTAGGAGTGATCATGATGTAGGTGTTTAGGATTCCCCGCCCAAGGCAAACATCATGCTGTCTAGTTGCAAGGTGAGAAGCCTAACAGCTGAATGCCTTTTGAGCTTGGATGGTGGTGAGGGCTAGAGGATGGCAATCTTGTGGCTAAGTCACAATAGTGTTGGGACTCCAGTAGCAGGTGTTGACCATAAGAACTACTGCCAGGATGACTGGCTGTGGTAGTGGTAGCTCTGGAAAGTTAGCAAGATGTCAAACGACATCTTCGGAAGATCAGTAAGATGCCAAGGGCAGTGACACTACATGTGTTCCAAAGGGTTTTTCCTTAGTAACGTGAAATGCATATTAGAACTGCAATATCCCACCCTGGGTTGTTCAAGAAGTTTGAAAGTGTGCATGCTTGCTTGTTCACAAGAGTCACATGTGTACGGTGGGAGGCGTTGCACTACGAACACAGTCTAAGGTCCTGGTAGATCATCGGATATGCTGGTTTATGGTCCCAATAGACTGTGATGTGCCAGTTTAAGGTTCCAACAGACTTCTATGCTAGTTTAACGTCGTAGTGGATGGTGGATGGCTAGTTTAATGTCATAGAGGACCATGTTGTGGGTGCTAGTTCTACATCATAGCCCAAGGATGTGTTGTGCCAGTTTAACATCATAGCGGACGTTCTGTGGCAGTTTATAGTCATAGTGGACTATCTGTGCCAATTTTACATCGTATAAAATGTTCTATGCTAGTTTATAGTCATAGTGGACGTTTTGTGCCAGTTTATAGTCATAGCGGACTATCTGTGCCACTTTTACATCATAGCGGACGTTCTATGCCAGTTTATAGTCATAGCGGACTATCTATGCCAATTTTATGTCGTAGCAGATGTTTTGTGCCAGTTTATAGTCATAGTAGAGTATCTGTGCCAATTTTATGTCTTAGCAGACGTTTTGTGCTAGTTTATAGTCATAGCGGACTATCTGTGCTAGTTTTACGTCGTAGTGGATGTTTTGTGCTAGTTTATAGTCATAGTAGACTATTTGTGCTATTTTTAAGTCGTAGTAAACATTTTATGCCAGTTTATAGTCATAGCAGACTATCTATGCTAGTTTTATGTCGTAGTGAATGTGTTGTGCTAGTTTATAGTCATGGTAGACTTGTTGTGCCAGTTTATAGTCATAGCGGGATTTCTGCTTACCTTGCTGTGCATCTGATGTGATCCTTTAGGTCAAACGTAGTATGGCTTGAGATACAAGTGATTAACAGAATTTGTGAACTCATTTCCATTCATATTAGCTAGTTTGAATGCCCCGTTCTCAGAGGCTTTCATGACTATGAAAGGGCCCTCCTAGTTGGCTGAGAATTTGCTTACAAGCTCACAAACAGCCTTAGGAACTAGGTCCTCCTTTTTGAGTAGGTGTTGCATGGGGTGTATTTTGTCTGTCAACCTCATGATAAATCTTCTAATAAAATATACTCTACCTTGAAATCCGTGCAACTCTTTAAGATTTGTAGGTGGTTCTAGGTTGACAATGGCCCTTACCTTATCGGGGTTCACTTGTATCCCTGTTTTTGACAGTACAAAACCTAGCATGCATTCGATGTTAACCACGAAAACACATTTTCTGGGGTTGAGGTGGAGGTCATGCCTATGACAATGTTGGAGGCCTACATCTAGATCATTGGGATGTTCAGTAGCCTCTGTAGACTTAACTGCTATGTCATCGACGTAGTCATTCAACCTTTCTAAGAGGTAATCACTGAAGATGTATGTCATTACTTGTTGATACATTTCTCCAACGTTTTTCAGCCCAAAGGACATCATTGTGTAGCAAAAATCCCCCCAAAGGGTCATAAAAGTAGTTGCCAACTGGTGCTCTAGGTTGATGCAAATTTGGTTATAGTTGAAAAACCCATCCATGAAGGACAGTAAGGCATGACTGGTTGTAGTATCGATAAGTTGATCAATACTAGGTAGTGGAAATTCGTCCTTAATTGTTGTCCTATTTAAACCTTGGAAGTCTATACAAATTTGTATACTCTCAATTTTTTAGGAACAACTACAATGTTTAAGACCCAATCTGAGTAATCAATGGTCTAAATGAAACTAGCTTGATAGAGTTTGGTGATTTCATTGCGTACAGCTAGTGCAATCTTCGGTTTGATTTTGTGAGCCTTTTGCTTGACTGCCTTGACATGCAAATCTAGGATAATGTTGTGTTGTATGAGCCGTAGGTTCAGGCCCGACATGTCTTCGTATGACCATGAAAACACTTTAGTATTGTTATTAAGAGCTTGTGAAATGTTTTGTTGCACCTATGAATCTAGTAGGGAGCTAACTTTTAAGGTTTTTGTCTCACCTCTAGATGTAGTTACAAGGATTTCAATAAGAGGGTCCTTAGTCACATCCCCAGCCTCTAAGTCTAGGGCCTAGACTAGGTGTTCGGGTCAGTCCATGGGTGTTTCTAAGGTGCTATGTAAGTATCACAAGAGGATGATTCGAAGTCTACCAACTCTAAATTCAAGCATATTGTGAATCTACCATGGGGGTCCATTAGGTTCAAAGGTGAACGAAGATCATCATGCATAGTCATCCTTAGTTGAACCTGCCACAATAAGCAAACAGACCAAGTCAAGTGATACTTGTTTGAGACAACATGTAACGAATATATGTAAAGTAATGATGCAATATAAGAAAATTGCTAGTTTAAGGTCTTAGCAGACCACTACTATGCAAAATTTGTAAATTGAATTTGCCAGTTAAGGTCTTAGCAGACTATAACAACATTGTAAGTTAAAGTTGCCAGTTTAAGGTCATAGTAGACCATAACCATGTCTAAAATATGAAATGAATGCTAAAATTGCTAGTTTAAGGTCATGGAGGACCATCACTGGGTCTAAAGTGTAAAACGAATGCTAGAATTGCTAGTTTAAGGTCATGGTAGATCATCACTGGGCTACATTGTAAGTTAAAATTGTAAGTTTAAGGTCTTTCGAGATCATAATAATGTGACAAATTTGTAAAGATGAAATGGAAATTTCGGTAGATGCACTTGTTGCACTACAGCCAAGTGCTACGCTGTAGTGGGGATATGCTATGCTACAGTAGTGCTACGCTGTAGGGGTGTTCCACGTTATTCGGGACATGAAAGTGATCATTGTTTTACCGCATTAGCTATAAATAGGGGATTACCCCCTGGTAAAGTTGTCATTTTCATTGTCAGAGCTGACACCCAGAGCATAGCACAATCAAACTAAGAGAGAGTGTAAGAAGCATAGCGTAGTAGTTGACACAACCGATTTGTGAGCAAGGCAATGACGAGCAAAAGTGAACATAGGCATCAGGGGCTTGCGAAAGTGGATGAAGTGAAGCATACCTTGGGACGCCTCTCCAAGACACGTGTTGAGGAGCGGCAGTAGGCTCCATCTGCTTGGTAAGTGTTACACTACCCTCGTTTGCTTTGTTTGATTTATTGAGTTAGATTGCTATTTTCGTCACTATTTTGGTTGTTTTGGTTGTCATTGTGGCTACGTTAACAATTGTTGTTATTATCTTTACTATCATTTTGGCCACTGAGTCGTGGCTATCACCACTATGGCCGCAATGGCCATGGCGGTTGCTATGCTATGGGTGTGCACGACCCTGCCATGGCTACCATTGTTAGGAATGGTCATTGCGCTATTGCAGGGGTTTGGGTAGTTTTGGATGGTGTAGCGCATGCTTAGCATAACGTACTGCCCTTAGACAAGATTTTTTATTTGTGATGTTTCAGGGCAGTGTAGCACATGCCCAACATAGCGTAGCATGAGCAAAGGGGGAGTTTATTGCATCTGTGTTTTAGCTGACTATGTTTGATGCAGTGCGGCAGGGCCGGGACAACAGGAACACTATGTGTATTTTTCGTAAGCCACGTTGCTTTGCCATTATGACTGTTACTGGGTTGCATTTTTGGTTCATGCTACGCTACGCTACCCTAGCTGTCATGGTTGTTACATTGACAGGCCCACTAAATCGCTATGCGAGCAAACCTGCTATGTTGTCAGTATTGTTACTTTGCTACGCTTGTTAGTGTTTTACTATGTTTACCATTTTGCTATGCTTACACGGGGTGTGTGCATCTCACTACGTTGCACATACTGTAGCTGTTGCCCTTATGCAAAGTGTAACTATTACGCTACACTATACAGGGTATGCTTTCTATGCTGTGCTATATAGGGCGTAGTCGCTACGCTACGCAACGCGTGAAGCTTTGCTACACTTCATGTAATGTTTAATTCTATTTTACCAAGGAGTTATTGTTTCATGCCTAAGGGAAAAACTGTATAGCAAAGATTACGCTACGCTATTTGGTAATCGTTACTTGAATGTTGCACTAATGCTTTCTTGTTGTATTACATAGGGTCATGCTAAAACACGTCCTAATCGCCCTTGAGTTGGTAGGAGTCTTGTGTTGCCTTAGTAAACCTGTGGCCAACGTTCCCTCTCCCCACGCATGGGTAGGGCATTAGGCAATCTGGTTCCAAGAGGGTGCACGGGACTTACTAGAATTCCTCCTTCATCATTTTAGTGTGATCGTGTGATCACACTTATCGGCTGAAATAGCTATTGTACTTACTAAAACATTGTTGCCTAGGGCAAACCGAGGCATTCTGAAGTTCATGGCTGATGGGTTGATCAAAGGCGAAGGCGTAGGATTCTCCAACCAGCGCCCAAAAGGCTTAAGGCACTTAAGTTGGATCTGGGACATGCCCGAATACAAATGCTACCATCTATACAACACATTGTACGTTGCTTGTCACATGGGCACTTGATTCAAAAACCCACTTGGAACCATTTATTGTGCTGATGGGTGAGTTCTATGAAGGTGTTTTAAACATGTTGTATCATTTGCCTTACACTAGTTAAAATGCTTACCATATTTTGCATGTTGCCAGGTTTTATATTGACAATGATAGTCTTCATCGTAACGCGGATACATTGGCGTTGGTCCAAATGGCTTTGTAAGAGTTTTCCTCTACCGAGAATGTGTATGCCGGTGTCATAGAACAACTTGGGCTTGATTTCAAAACCTTTCCAACTAAGTATTCCAAGTTCTATGGGAAATGTGAAGAAGTTGGTTGGTTGGATAGCGAATGGGCATCTCACCGACTGCTTATCATAGAAGATGTTTTGGTGGAAATTCCACCATTTCCTATGCCATTTAAGCTTGGTATGTTAAATCGTACATTTATTTTTATGTGCTCAAGTGATTATTTTCTTTTGCTTTTGCTAATTTTTTGTTGCTAACTATTACAGAAGCCAACGAATCCCAAGAGGTTACAGTGATCACCTCTGGGCGTGACGAGACCAATCTTTTCTTCAAGTACAGGGAGGTGGACTAGAGTCAATGTTGGCTTTGCAATGGGATCCTAGCCACCCTTGTCCACAACATTCAGGAGGATGAGCTCATGGATTTATTCTTAGTTGTAAATCCAAGTGTCCCCGCTATCGAAATGCTTTCCTTAGCCGATTCCTTTTCTGAAAAGGCTGATCGATTCCACACACAGGTTCACAATGTGTAGGTTGTGTTTGAAATTAATGATAAAATTTTTGCAGACCTTTTCAGTGTCCCCTATAATGGCCTCCTGGTAGGAGAAAAATCTAGCAAAGATGCCAACCATCAGGGGGACATAGAGGAATGGCTGGGGACAAGCAAGGACTGAAAGGGGATTTACATCCATAAGGTCAAGGTAGCGGTGGCCCAAACAGTTTACCCTATCTTTCGTGTCTATGCCTTCTCCAAGCTACTCTCCCAAGGAAAAATCCTTGGATTGGAGCAATCCTGGATCATGCGGGACATCATGGAAGAAGAGGCCCATTACAATTGGGCCAAATACCTTTTCAAAGAATTGTGGGTTGAAATAGTCAAACTTCATGAGAAGCTTGATTCCCATTTCAATGTGCATTATGCCTTCTTCATAGCTTACCTTCGATGCTTTGTAAAATTCCTAGTAGTTTGTGAAAATGATGCTTGGGTACAACAAGATTGTAATAAGATATCCAAGCCATGGATCTACCAGGTGTTCTGCACCACTCGATCCCAAGACCCCCTAGAAGCTATTGGGGAATCTCTTTCAATATCAACAAGGGATTGAGTGGCATGACACTTTTGTGCTTGGGAAAATGTTCGAGAGGCACCTCCCATCAACAAAAGTAATGTGTTAAGGGGGGAGCATCTCATTGTAGAGACAGTGAAGACCAGGTTGCAGCATAAGAAGTCTCGTCCTGTAGAAGAACCCCACGTACTACTGAAGAAATAGGGAGGAAGTTGCAAATCAAGGTTTGCAAGGTGCAACCCATAGTTGGTGAGTGTGTCTAATTGCTTTGTTAGTTAGTTTTTGATTTCATGTTAAGCTAGCTTGCTTACCTTAACTGTGCTTAGGAGAAGAAGAAGAAGAAGAAGAGGTTTTGGCCCCTGAAGTAGGGGCCCCTGCTAAAGAGGAAGAAGAGGCCCTAGCAACAAAAGAAGAGGCCCCGACAACAGAAGAAGAGGCCCCTGCCATAGAGGAAGAGACACTTGCCTTCAATAAGGGGCACATGACTGTTGAGGATGCTGCCACACTTTTGAGTCAGCTAGAAGGAGAAGGAGTACAATTTTTTGCTGGTGAGTTTGACTGCTTGCTAGACAATGTGTCAATGGTCAATCCCCTTGCTATCACCCCTGAGGGTTTGCTAGGTAGGATCTTTGCATTATCATTTATGTTATTCATCAATTCTATTGGGCTCCTTTTCATCATCGCTAACATGTTTTATTTTGCAGCGGACACCATGGTTAATGCCCTAGACTCTTCTTCCATGATTCACCTCTGATCATGGACCGAGACCCTTGATAAATTTGCTTTTATGGAGGGGGTGGTTGATGACATGATCGATCACCTAAGGTAGATCGATCCTAAAATAGGTAAGCTTAAGTTACAATGTTGGGCTCTTTGAGTTATTGCATTCTTGCTATGGCACTATGACTAACGCTTTCCCACATGTAATTAACAACTTCTCGTCTCAAGTGGGATCTTAGGTAGGTCGTTGAGGTCGACACTGTGCTAAAAATTCCTCTAGAGGTAGCCAAGGTGCCTCATCATATACACGAGGAAACAAGTAAATGTGCATTGTACTTGGCACGCTCCTTGTGGGAGTGTAGGTGTGTTAATGAGAACCTTTGGAAGAGGGTACAAAAACTTGAGAAAGAGAAAGCCAGCCAAGTCGTCGAGCTGAAGGATCTTTGATACAGAAATGAATCTCTATTGGCCCATGACACTCGCAATGGTAGTTGGCATATGGCTGTGATCGACTATGCAAGATACTGGATAGCTGTATGGAGCAAGAATGAGGCCACGCGCGAGATCATAGAACAATGCATGCAGATGGACCTTCTGGCCCAGAAGAACAAAGCCTGGAAGGATTATACCGCAAAGGTGTACAAATGGGGATAGGAACAAAAGAACCATAAACATATATATAAAATGGAACGTGCTGCTTATTGTAAACAATATTGGGATGCATCTATTGAGTTGCATACCTATAAGCTATTCCTCGATGTCATTGGCACTTTTGGGGCCTATGAAAAGTTCATGCAGCAGGTAGTGGTTAGCGAGTCCCCTGAAAGAGAAATGACTTTACCTTTTGGGGAGACCACCACTGCCACCTTTTCTCTGGGGCCACCTAGATGGATAGTTGTAGAGAAAGGAAAAGTTGTAGCCAACGTTGATTTGGGAAAGGAAAATTGGGCCAACCTTACTAAGAAGGAGATCCTACAATGTCTAGCGGCTGGAATGGATAAGATACCCTCTGAAATGGATGCAGGTCCATCTCAGGTTAGTAATTCTTTATTGTGTCATAGTTTATTTTGTGAGAGCTTAGTTGTAGTTTTGATTTATTTTTTTATTTTTTCTATCCTGTGTAGGATCCAAATGGAGAGGCAGGACCCAGTAGAACGGGAAATGGCGATGCTGACAAAGATATGTAGCATGGTAGCAAAAAGAAAATTTTATTTTTGTTTTTAGTTGAATTTTAATTTTTGCAAACATTATTGTATGGACTAACATTGAATGAAAAGTAAAACGTGAAATATTTATTTCATTTTGGTTAATATTTCATTTATTATATATATATATTTTGTGTTTGGACCCCTTGAAGGCCTCTTGTTTTAGTTTTAGGCCATCTCGGGCCATTGCTTAATGATAATAAATTTTTTTATTTTTTGTTTATTTTTTGAGAAGTGGAGTTGCTAGTTTTAGGCCTTAGTAGGCCATTGTAGTAGTTTGATTAGTGCAGGCAATGGTCATAATGCAAAAAATGGGCATAATGTAAACAATGAACACAACGCTATAGTAAACAATGAATATGATGTAAACGATGAAAATAATGCAAATAGTAAACGTGGTGCTAATGCAAATAGTGAAAACGATGCAAATAGTGAAACAATTATGCTAATGTAAACAATAAGCATAATGTAAAAATAAGACTAGAGAAATAATAATGTTGGAGCCAAGCATTGAGCTAGAGATAGTCTCTAGTTACGTAGTTGCTTCCTACCCATTGTGGGCTAGGTGATGCATATGGCTAAGTGGCCTTATTGTGATATTCTTCTATGTCATTGTTGGCCATCTGGAAGGGCAACTTAGCTCACGTGGTTTCTTTGTCCAAGTCAGTGTTCTTGACTGGCTCATTGGTCAAGCATGGGGTTTTGATATGCACAAGCATTTCATTCTTAGAGATTACTATCTCTGAGCCCTGTTCCATGTCAATGTTGTTTATGGCTTGGGTAGCCACTTCGTCACCGTATATGATCACTTCCCTACCTACATAGGGTAAGTGGATCTCTTAATGTATCGGTGAAGAAACAACCCTTAATTGGGCTAACCATGAACTCCCCAAGATCAGGTTGAACTTGGGCATCTCTTCCATCACAATGAATACTGCTCTTGCAAGGAACTGGTCCCCTACTACAAAGTCAATGTGAATGATCCCCTTTACCACTACGCATGCCCCGTTGAACAATTTCAAGTAGGAAGTTTCCATGGGCTTGATTTGATCAACCAAGCCCAATTTGTCCACTATGGGAAATGAAATGACATTGGTAGCAACCCCGTCATCAATGTGTACCCTTCGAATCTTATATTGGCTGACTTGAATTGTGATGAACATGGGTGCCGTTGTCACCTGACCCTTTTCAAGGTCATCCTTAATGGACTTATCATGAAATGTCAACTGAGGTGGTTGTAGTTCCTCAGGTGTAGATGGAAGCATAACAGTGTGGATTGTCTTCTCTTCACCCAGCATGTTTCCATCAACAGGGATAGATGCTAACATGCGAACCATGGCATCATGATGTGCTGTGGAAGTCATTATTAGGTCATATAGGCTCAAAGTTGTGTTTTTCTGCTTCAAGGCTTGTTTGACTTGTGATAAAGCATTGAGAAGGCCTTGCCCCCCATCTTGTTGTTTGCTAACCTTCTCCTCCTTCATATGTCCTAGAAGATGAATCTCCCGAGGGGGAGTGGTTTTGGGCTAGCTAACCAACTTTTTTGGCTTAGTGGGCATTGATTGTGTAGGTAGGTTGCCACTGGTGGCTAATGATGAAGAGGCCATGGGGACTGTGGACAAGGGGGTAGGCTTGGGGAGACCTAGCGGAATGCGTTCCCTAGCCATCTTGTTTGCTAAACGCTCTTCACATTTTTTTGGATGAGGAGGCTATGGTGCAACTTTTGTTGCTGAGCTTTGGGTGGTAGAAGGGCTTGGAGGTTTTGGTACCTTAATGACAAATGGTGCCTATTGTGTTGGCATGGGCCGTAGTGCAACTTTGAGCATAAATGGTGTAGGGGATATCTAATGAGAAACTTTAAGGACAAACGGGGCTTGTGATGTTGTTGTTGGCATTTTTGCGTTACGAGGAGGCACACACACCACGAATGGTTGCTGTGGTGGTTCTAGATTGTTGTCAATGCCGATAGTGTTGATTGTGTAACCAGCATTGTTAGCATTAAGGGGATCTTTGTAAACACCCATCGACTGATTTTCAGGTCAAATGGGACTACTTTCGTCCAGGACTAGCTTGCCCTGATTGATCATGCGTTGAATATCGTCTTTCAATGCTAAGCAATAATCTCTATCATGGCCACAAAGTTGGTGATAGTCACAAAAATGTTCTAGCTTGAAATTATTTGGGATTGGAGGTTCGTTGGGCATAGCCAAGGAGGGGTTTCTAAGAACTTTATTGTACCTTTGAAGGCATTTGATAGCCTCCTTGGACATTCGTTTGTGTTGTATACACTCGACTCCCAATAGTTACTTCAGAAGTTCTGAAGGCTTAATGGGTAAGGGGGTATACTTGGAGTGATCTTTGTGCTCAAGGTTGGGCCTCGGTTGGGTTGGCACCACAGGTGTTGATGTTGAGGACTGTTCTGTGTTACTGGTGCTAGGCGTTGTGGTGGCAAGAGCATTGGGTGTTGTGGAGGTAGCCTTTTTGTTGTTGTTTGACTTGGTCTCATTGGCTACAGTGGCCACTATAGTTGCTATGGCCTTGCCTTTTTCTTTTTCTTTTTTGATGTGTGCATTTTTATAGGTAACATAGGCCAGGTCTCTACTAGCTTCAGCTACTTCTTGAATGCTCTTGGTTTGAGCAAATGCTTGGTTGAGGGACCGCAGAGCTAGGTAGTACAATTTAGCCTTAATGAAGTCATTTACCACTCCTCTAAAAATAGCCAACAAGTGGGCCTCGGAAATCAGCTCGCATATCTCCTTTAATGTTATGCTTTAACACTGTATGAATCTCTACATAGATTCTAGCAGGTTCTGCTTGATGCTCATAAGCTAGTCTAGTATGACCTCTAGTTTCAAGTTGTACTTGAAATGAGTGACAAATTGACTTAGCAGTTCCTCCAAGGTAGAGATGGAGATGCGTGGGAGTGCACGGTACCAATCTAGAGCTTTGCCTATGAGGGACATGGCAAAGACATGGATGATTGTGTGAGGACATGGTTACAACAATAAGGATTTGGACCTGAAAGTCACCAGATGTGCATTGGGATTGCCCTCCCTGTTGCATTTTGTAAATTGGGGAAGTGACACTCTAGGGGGCAACATGAGCATGGGAACAACTAGGCTAATAGGGTCATCATGGTAAAAGTCCATGACCTAGACGGTTTCAGAACCGATGGCCTTAAGCTGTTTGATCTCTTCTGTGAGCATCTGGATGAGTTGGAAGGCTTGATCTAGATTCGGGGACGTTGTAGATGGTTACGGGGCTACCTAAGTAGCCATCATGGGTGATGTTGTTGGGGTGGCGACCTGTCCCATGGGAGGAATCATTGGGGCTGCTCCAGCAAGTGTTGCTACCTGGGTAGTCTACCACCCAGTGGGTAGTGTTGTTGGGGTGACGACCGTTGGTGGTGCCATGGGGTTGGCTATTTGCCCAGTTGGCGAAGCAGCCCATAGGCCTGTGTTTTGTTGTACTACATGCGGAAGCTGGTATGCTTGGGGTTGAATGTAATGTGACATCTGAGAGGGTTGTGCAATAGGGAGAGAAGTAGCTGGCACCCACCACACTGTTGAGAGTGGGTCTACTATTGGTTGTGGGATAGATGCAAACGAGGTAATAAGAGTAGAAGTCAAGTGTAGTTGTGACGTAGACGCAGTGTGCATGTATGGCAACATAGCCATGATTGATGTTAGGTACATTGTCGGAATAGATTGGGAAGGGAGCATGACTGGAAAAGAAGTTGAAGGGCCTACGTGTTGGTAGGTCGAAAACATGGGATGGCTACCCATTATTGAAGGAGGTGGCGGCTATGGCATGGTTGTGGCAACAACAGAAGGGGTAGAAGGGAAGAGTAGGTTTGTCTAGAAGATAGCAATGGAAAGGGTAGCTGTAGTGTAGACTTGGCCACCACCCTTGGAGTGGGAGTCCAAGTCTTCCTGCCCATCCTAAAATGCTTCGTCATAGTGGGACACTGTGTCCCATTCCCTAGACTTACTCACTCACATTAGTTGGTTTAACATCCATTGATACACTTCAGTCAATGAGATGATGATGTCAGGAGTAGGGATGAACTCCTTCCCGTTTCGGTGGAGGAACTCAAAGTTACGTTTATCCTTGAGTTCTTGGTAGTCCAAGGGTATATTTGCTTGGACTTTTGCATAGAGGAAATCATACCGCTCTATATCTTGCTCCAAACGCTCGGGTGATAGGTGCCACAGCTTAAGAGATTGTCACTGTACCAGCATTGGACTGGGTAGTTGCTTAGGGTTTGTCACATATTGGACAGAGTAGGGGAATTCTAGGTTTGAGGTGGGAACTATAGTGGTTGCAGGAATCATTTTCTGTTGTAAAAGGGAAAACTGTAGAGAAGAGAGAGGCTAAAACTGGGTACACTGGGGAGTGTCAAAAGCTGGCTTCCTTCACTGTTACACTTACTATGCTGAGCAAACCTACTACTCTGGGAGGTTTGCTATACCACACGAGATGTAGGCAGTGTAGTGTAGTCAACAAAGTGAATGCAGTACGGTAAGCGATTGGAGGCTTTCATCCTATAGGGTTCCAGAGGAACCGTCATTGCAACCAGTTTGCATCACCCAGTGCATAGACAAGCACAAGGGTGTCACATCTACACTAGTAGGTGATGGGGTATAGAGAGCATGCAGGATTACCTGTGCTACGTAGAAAGTGCACAAAGGACCCTCCTTTTAGGGCCAAAAAATTGTAGCAACCAAAAACATTGGTCGTTGGAACACTGAGAGGTTATTGAGCATATAGCCTAACCTTGGATTCATGCGAGGGTCGTGCTAGAGAAAAATGGAAATGGGGTGCCCTGAATGGTCTGGTCGATTAGACAGGGACTTAACCAGTGTACAATAACCTTTCATAAATGTTTGTTTTAAGGATGCTAGGTATGACTTAAGCGATAAGCAGCCAAGGTAAACTAATAGAGAATAATGCAAAATATGATAATTGCAAAACAAAATGAAATAGGCTTGAGTGAGAAAGTGCACTGCCCTAAGATTGGGGGATCTGATCTTTATTTGGTTGAAAGGTGTGCACCTGGTATGCAATACTGGAGAGGCATAACTTACAATAGAATAGTATGGTCACATGTCTTAGACTGCTGCCAGTGGCCTACTAACGGGAACTGGTGAGCTGGTGCTTACTGGGCGAGGAGAGATCCAGGAGTGTTGCTACTGGGGTTTGTCACTTGTTAACCTTCTGCTTGCTAGTCTCTATTCCAAAGTCGATCAACAGAAAGCCAAGTGCTAAGATGCTAATTGCAAGAAAGCCAAAAATGCCCAAAAATGCTAGAAGCCAACCTTTAAAAGATAACCCTTTGAACGTTGTTTGCAAGGGTATTTATAGATCCAGAAGTGTGAGAGAAATGTGGTTTGGATGCCATGTGTCTTGGGTCCCACAAAGTGCAAACATGATTATGCAATGCTACTTTGTAATGTTGTGTTGCAGTGGTGTGTTACGCTGTAGTGTGATGCTGAACGTGAAACTTGCTATACTGTGACCATACTATTCAAGATGCATGTGCCAAAATCCAGTGAACTACCATGTTTGTTACAAAGAATGCCAAGAGAAAAGTGGAGCCTATGCTTTAGGACTACGTCTTCCCTACTCTTGTGAGTAGGGTCAAGCATAGGGACAAGTTTGGGAATAATTAGTGGGATGCAAAGCAAAGCAAACTTGTTGGTTCTATCCATTGAAGAGATGCTAAGATGGGAGTGACCATTGCCAATAAGCTCTAGAGCTAACCGGAGACATCTTGATGATTACATGTGAGTGTTATGCTACTTAGACTGTCCAGCGTGTTGGCATAGTGTAGACACCTGCATGCTACCCTGTGCTATGTTACTTAGCATAGCATAGTGTAGCCACCTATTTTGAGACAAGACCTACTTGAAAGCTAAAAATGCCTATTTAAGGCCTAGCCAAGTAACTAACTACAACCCTATCTTTCATGTTGAAAGGTCCTAGGACCTGCAGATTTCATCCTTGGGACACTTTTGTGCTTTGTGTCCTTGCTACACTATGTTACGCTGTGTAGTGTATCATAGTGTAGCAGTTGGTGTGACATGCATCCTTGCTTGATTTGCAATACTTTGTCAAGATATTCTACGTAGGGCCTGAGGGGTGAAGCGAGATAGGTAGTCTTGTAGGTCTGAATGTGGCCAAGTGTAATCCCTTTGCTAGGAACCACTTGGCAGGGGACCTTTATTCATTCTATCCCTGCTATGCTATGCTATGATGCATAGCGTAGCACCTAGTTTGGCTTGAATTCTGACTTTCGTTGCAAACATTTTGTCACAAAATTTCAGTCATGTCCTGGTGTGGTAGTAGAGCAAACTTGTCTGACAGCTGAAGCATGGGCAAATATGCTTACTCCAGCAGAGCCATCTAACTGGGAGTACTATCAGAGTTCATGCCTGCTACGCTGTGTTATGCTTCATAGTGTAGCATAGCGTAGCATTTGAATTGAAATGATTTCTAACAAAATGTACCACATTTTGTTACGTCATGTTGCTCAGGCATCAAGGATGAAGTAGGGTAGATATCTCAGAGAACTGAGTCGTTGTCAATTTGCATCTTGGGTGCTCAATCAGTCTTCTCAAGGCCTACTACGTTGTACAGCGTAGTAGGTCTCATAGTTAGAAAACTTGCTAAACTATTTAGTCCATCCTAAATACCTTCGACAGCTCCTAGCATGGTCCCTAGGTAGACCGTCAACCGGGACAAGTGCCAAGTTGGACAAGCTAAGGGGTGTAGCAAGCCTATTAGCCTAGGAGATAGAAAATTTACTAGAATGTACGGTCTACACCTAGTGTCTCTTTCATGCAAATCATCCTTGTGGCTAGGTGTCGTGTTAACTGTGATATAGAGTATGGCAGGCAAGTTCAGAATTAGCTTTGTAGGTGTTAGGACTTCTGGGATGTCATGTTGTTTACATGGTTCAACATGGCACCACGCTCATAGAGATCTTTGCCCAAATTTCAAGACTTTGTTGAAGCATCAGAGCCCTGAAATTTATGGTGTTTCATTAGTCATTATGTGGAATGGTCTAGACCAATCAAAAGCTTGTAGAATGGGTGTTTCTATGAGATTCTATTTTAATGTTTGGAAAGCTAGTTCGCATTCCTTAGTGGATTCGAAAGGTACGTCCTTTTTTGTTAGTTCAACCAATGGTTTTTCTACCTTTGAAAAGTTCTCAATAAACCTTCTATAGTAGCTAGTGTGTCCAAGGAATGACCGGATATCTTTTATAGTTTCAGGTT